>OU898280.1:87198415-87388415 GCA_918026665.1 Diabrotica balteata
ACTTAGCGACATCAATCATAGGTCATCCAAAATCAATTCAATAAGGCAAACACTCTTACAAAACGGCTACCACAAAACCCAAATCAATAAGAGCATTCAAAAACATCTAAACCCCCCATTCTATTCAAAAAAGAAACCTTGCCGCGGATCAACCCAAAATCTTTCTACCTTTTATTAAAGGTGTCACTGACAAAATCAGTAGAACTCTTCTTCCTCTAAACATCAAAACTATCTTCACTACTCACTCCAAGTTGTCCAATCTCTCAGATCCGTAAAAGACCAAATCCCCAATGAAGACCATGGTGTCTACGAGATACCTTGTTCCAGTTGCCCACGTACATACATCGGACAGACAAACCGACGAATCCATAACCGTATTTACGAACATTCTATATCAGTCAAACAATCCGATACTACTTCAGCCCTAGCCAACATCACATTCAAACAGGCCCCAAAATAGACTTCGAAAAAGCAAAAACCATCGCCCCCTTCCGCTCCTTAAAATCAAGAATCATTCGTGAAGCCATCGAAATCGAAAAACGGCCTAACAGCTTAAATACGCTCGACGACGCAAAACGATTGCCGCCAACATGGCGACCCCTACTTCAGCGACCTCTCGCCCACACCGTTCAGGCCACGTCAGTTCAGACCACGTCAGCCCATACCGTTCCCGCGTGTACAGCGAGTATAAAAGCAGCGTCACAGGGTAAGACCGGTTGTCACTCGACACTGAGGAGTAGGTAGATTGAGACCTCAGTGCCAAGAGACAGTTCTTGTATTTATAATAGAGAACACGATACATGTTATCTTCTTCTGCAAAACTATTCACTTCTTTTCACAATGCCGGTATCCAAACTCACGAACCACATCCTATCTTTAAACAAACGGCTGTTTCCTTCGATGGCCAAATTACAACTGCCTCGCTTCCGGTCTCCTAATCAGGCTAACGCCATTACCATTTAAAACGACTATCCAATCAAAAAGCTCAAATCTTGTTTACTATTGTTAATGTTTATTCTAAAAATTATGTGTATCATTTGGTAAAACCAAATTACTGTTTCAGAGAAAGAATAAATAAAATTTCTATTCCTATCTAAACAAAATCTTATCTTAAATTACTATATACATTTTATTTTAAAATTTTATTTCGATGGATCTTTTTTATTTATTTTTTTTTTTTGGTTGGAAAGAAGAATTATGACAATATATATATATATATATATATATTATATATATATATAAATATATATATATACTGGATTACACAATTGAACTGTTTTCCTTTTAAACGACCATAATTTTTTTGTGTAAAATTATTTTTGATTAATTCAAATGACAAAAATATGTGAAAATAATCAAAATTTCAGAATCCACTCACTTGAGCTCGATGTGGCCACCTTTTGCCTTGACTGTGGCCTTCAGACGATCAAAAAACGAGTTGCATGCTGCACGAATATGATCTTCCGGTATTTTGCACCATTCACGTATAATTGCTTTCTTCAGCGCATCCATACTGGCATATTTTTTTTTTAGTTCTCACCTTGCTCTCCAAAATGGACTAGATGGAATAGTCCATCGGATTTGCGTCCTGCGAATTCAAAAGCCAGTGTGTGGATTAAATGAAGTGTAGAACATGGTTTTTTAACCATTCTTGGTTCACACTAGCTTTATGAAACGGTGTTAAGTCTTGTTGGAACCTCCATGGTCTACAACCGAAATGTTTGCGTGTCTACGGCTTCTAAAACATTTTCCCGATATTAAGTTACATTGACTTTGACACCAGATTCAATAAAAACAATTGGAGAGCGTCAATCGGCGGTTACAGCAGCTTATCCTTATTCAATATTCGTTGCATGCTTCGCTGGGATATTTTCAGTTCTTTGGCCATTTGATTTTATCACTACGACATGGATTTCGCTCAAGTCAAGCCTTCACTTTCCGAACCATTTCTGGTGCTACCAGTATCATTATAACGAGTTATAGTGCGATACATAAACATTTTATTCACTTTGAGGTGTTTGAGCTGACGAACAATAGCTGGTTGAGATTTTCCATCCAAATATAACGCAATCACACTATTACGTTTAAATTTCATTGCGAATAACTTTTGTTGTATGTATAAAACTTAAATGCAAATGCTTTTGACGGCTTATAAACAATATACTAAAGTGTTATCAGGCCAACTTTGACGTAGCTGCCATTATCTATTTGCCAGATATATCTACGTGAAGTTGGTAACAGTTCAATTGCGTAACTCTGTATATACATATAGCTAGTGTATAACAGTATAAAATCTTTTCCTTGTTTTTTACTTTTAAGTGTAACCAAATTTTGAATAAAATAAAAGTGATAAATCGTTTTTTTTATTTATAGGAAAAGATTTAAATAAAAACTGTATGACCAAATGCATATTCTGCATGTATACTTAATTTCAGATAGTTTGTCGCTTTTACAATTTATTCAAACAAAAAAAAATTCCAGGATCACCAGCACAAGCTTCGTGTGCCCACTTTTTACAACTACTACATTTTATTCACTTTTCTGATGAAGCGCTATTTTGATACGTGTCTAAACAAAATAGGCAGAAATATTCTTTACCACCCGAGTGGATGTATTTAACAACTTTATTCTTTTTTATTTTCTTTGATTCTGCTTTCTTATCTGAGAAAATGTTTCTCTTAAAAATTTTACTTTTTCATGTAAGCGGTATACGATGTTATAAAACGGTAAAGATTTTACAAAAAAAATTATCAAGAGTACTTTTAGAAGGGTCAAGTTCCTTTGAGCACAACTTTGACCCTTCATCAGGTTTGCTCAAAGATCTTTCAATATTTTTGTGAGCATCAAGTGCCTACAAACACTCTGGTTGCAGCTGTTCGTTCGACTGGTTTGACAGTTTTGTGGGATCTTCAAAACTTAAAACGTTAAGCACCATCATGTTAAAAAGAAACGCAGTTCTGGGGGTCACTGTGGAAAATTCATAAATATGTATTAAAAATGCCCTAATTACCTGTCTTTTTATAATTTATATGTTATAATATTATTTTCTCATAAAAACAGAAAAAATAACACTCCTGAAGTTGTAAAAGCAAAGTTAGAGAAGTATCACTCTACGAGTTTACAAAGCAACACAGGTTGTACTGTTTTAAAATGGAAGGAGAAAAAATATGTCTTTGTGATTTCAATAAAGCACAGCACTGCAATGGCTCCTGTAAGAAGATGTGGCAAGGAAAAAAACCGATAATAATTTTAGAGTACAATAAATGTAAAGCCTTTATATGGCTCAAATGGTATCGAAAATTAGCAGTATAATTACTAATAGGAACTACGCTCATAAATGCGTATTGTGTACATCAGAGAATAACGAAGAAAAAAATGTCCATTGCCAAATTCAAAGAACAAGTTGTACCTCAGCTTTTGTACGAAAATTTTTCAAGACCTCCTTAATAACATCAACAAAAACTTAATAACATCAACAAAAACCATATTTTAGTGGATGATAATAAGAAAAGAAAATGTATGGCTTGCTACGAAAGGCTAACAAACAGCCACGATTGGAAATATGTCCAAGCCAAATCTTCGCAAACTCTCCACAAATGTAGTGCTTGTAAAACATTTTATTGTCTCAAATGTTTTTTTTTATTTCTCATAAATCCAAAATATTAATATAATAACATTTATTAAAAGAGTTTTTATTAAAAGTTACTAAAATGAGTATGTTATTTTTTTATTTAAATTAATCACATTTTTTTTTTAACAAAATGTGTTTAATTATCAACTTGTAAAAAAAATCGTTGGCCAAAAGCAAATTTTCGACCAACCAGCCATGCAATATAAGTCCCACATTCAATTAAATACAAACCCTACATTTTTTGAATTCAACTAGCCTAAAGTGAAAGTATTCCTTTGTATCCGTTTGGATACAGGTGGCCAAAAATGATCAAAGTCATTTATATCTAATAGGATACAGATGGCGATTAAGGTGTTAGAGGTTCTCTAAAAAATCGTCGTAACGGTTTTAACCTGCAAAATTCTGAACAGTTTCATGTTCTTTCACAGGCAGCAAATATGGGTCTGTATTTGACTGGTTTGGAATAGAATTATTTTCAATATTATTCAGAACAGGATGGTTAGTAACATATGATGGTCAAAATTCGTAATCACTACAAAATTGCTAGTAATTCATGAGTCACGGCTAAATTACCGTAATTTTTAAGTGGTCCATAGACAGACAAACCCATCGAGGGGTTGAAGCTTATGCGAACAATGCGATGGAAATGATAAATCTGTTACTCCTTTACTTTTTAAATAAACTAAAACTGCTATCGACAAATGCGAATCATGATTGTCCAGTAAGAGAACATTTGGCCTCCAAAGAACATCCAACATATGTAACAAAATTTAATGTAATCCTGCGCCTAAAATACTTCCCTAGTTCATGTAAAGTGGCACAAATGATAATGATCCTTAAACCCGTAAAAAGGCCGGAAAATGCATCTTCATACCGGCCTATATGCCTTTTGCCTATGATTAGCAAAGATATTTGAAAAAATGTACGTAAAAAAATTAAAAACGATAATAGAAGAACATAACATAATTCCAGAACATTATTTTGATTTCCGAGACAAACACGGAACCATAGAATAAGTGGATACACTAGTCAACCAAGTAAACAAGGATTTTAACGTCAAAAGATACTGTTCTGCTACTTTTCTTGACATATCTCAGGCTTTTGAAAAGATATGGCACATAGGACTACAAATAAAATTAAAGAAGCTCCTACCCTATCCCCACTTCCAGCTCTTAAAATCCTACATAGAAAATAGACACTTCCTGGTGAAGCACGGTACCGAGCACACTAAGATATATCCCATTCACTCAGGCATCCCACAAGGTAGCGTTCTCATCCCAATTCTATATCTTTTATTTACAGCATACATTCTATAACAGTACAACTACTGTTGCAACGTATACAGATAACACTGCTATCCTGGGATCCCACACAGATCCATCAACAGCATGAAAAAATCTTCGATCAAACCTAAATAGAATTCAGCAATGGATGAAAGTATGGCGCATCAAATCTAATGGAAATAAGTCAATACATATTACATTCACGCTACGTAGAGAGACATGCCCTCCTGTATATATTGATAATTGCCTAATTCCGTAATCCGAGGACGCTAAATATCTTGGCATGCACTTGGATCGCCGTCTAACTTGGAAAAAACATATTTTTAACAAACGAAAACAGCTTGGACTTAAATTGAGAAATATGTACTGGGTCATTGGACGCAATTCAAAACTATATTTGGATAACTAAATTTTACTCTACAAATCCATCCTCAAGCTCATATGAACTTATGGGATTCAGCTATGGGGCACTGCTAGCGTCTCCAATATAAATATCTTACAGATATTTCAAAACAAGGTGCTGCTTGCCATAGTCAATGCGCCATACTATGTATCCAACGAGGTGATTCAACACGACATCCCTCTAGAATCCGTGAAAGAAGCCATGCAACGTTTTAGTGCTAAATACTGTGAACGAGTGCTAGTGCATCCTAATGCGTTTGCTTGACAACTAAATGTGTGGAACGCCTTTGAAGTGCGTAGACTAAAATAGCAATTGCCGTTCGACTCGTCCAACTGAACATAGTAAGTGTATTCAAACTAATAAAATTTTAATTTTAGAATTGTAAAGAGGTTACTCAGTGGAGTAACTCTCTACACGTCTGAATTTTTACCATACCAAATGCTTAATGCCCAATGGGCAGATTGTTGTACTCAATGGAGTTAATAAAAAAAAATATTTAACAAAATGTTTACTAAAGTCGAAGAAGTGCTCTTCTTTATCCACTTCGATGGATTTGCTCCTCCGACTATTCCGGTAGGGCCAGATGTTAAAAAATGATCCTTGAAGTGGACTCTCGGAAAAATAGAAAATGGAGGAACAGTGGAGCACCCACGGGGGTTTTGGGGGATAAACCCCCTCCCTCCCAGGGCACTATTCTCACACTGTAACTCACAAATTTTATGGACATAAAATGGAAGTAGCATAAAAAAGATTTCTGTGTCATACCAAAATCCGAATGGTTTTTATACAGTTGTAACTCCAGTCATATCCATGTTGTATATTTACGCTGCCGTCAGATTTAGGCGATTTAAGATTGTTTGTAAATTAACAAAAAAATTTGAAATATTTTCTCTATTGAAACTTGAAGCTCTAGCTAGACTGGTTGACTCTAAAGTTCTTATTGACACGTTATTGTTCTGTTTTATGTAGGACCTAAACCAATCTGTGCCAGCCATTTGATGTTCATCTCAGGATTTTGGGTACTTCGCAATTGGGATATAAAACCTTCGCATATTTAAACACAAACTTTCGTGAGTCTTTAACAGAAAGTCCACAATATATGTCACTTGTTGTTTTAAGATATTTCACTAAAAGGTTTTCATTCTGTACGGAAAACACCTGAAATAATAAGTAAATGCATATATTCTTAGATAGATACGTTTCTAGTCACTAAGTTGCACATTCGTGAAAATGTGTGATAGTAGTAGGTACTAAAAAACATATACCAGACGATTCGTACGATATCCTACTGTAGTCGTTAAGTTTGCATTGCAATGAATTTCTTCTTCAGTAAATTTCTTGCAATATAGCCTTAAAATTGGTTCGCGGATGTCTTTGGCAGACCCTCTTATGGATTTGTCACATATTTTTATCTCCCTGACTGCTCTTAGGGACAGGACAACATAATATCTGGTGCAATTTTACCTTATTCGAACTTTGATTTAAAAGAACGCATTTTCTAAAACAAAATTTCAAATGAGTAAAACTAGATTTTTATGCTCGGGATTAGCTGACACATGTTCGAACCACCCCCTATTCTAGTGCTTCAACCAGCCCCAGAGCAGATATTTGGGTATTATGGTAATCGACTCTATATTAATTAATTTTTGGGAAATATAATGATTGTATCTTATATTCGTAGTTCAAAGATAGAGTACAAAATATAGAAAGAATTATTAACTTTAAAAATGGGATTTCTATAACAAAAAATTTGTGATAATAAAAATTTACTCAACACTGTAAAAAAACTATAAAACGCAGTCTACACCTTACTGGTAATCGCACCAAACTAAAACTACATTACGAGAGTGCGCTTTGTGGGAAGCCCTGGAACTTGTATAAACGCATGATTGCCAAGTTTACGAGTTGTAGGAAAATCACACTCCGTCAACCAACCCCGGTCTCCCTGAGAGCTATATAATTTCTTTCCAGACAGGAGGGTGCAATTGGACCTCCTTATACCCTGCTGTCGGCGCAAATGTAAATAGTTTTATTCCTGTCACATGTAAGCATGTGAAGTGACCTTTAATAAGAAGGTTGGGAACAGTGTGTGTCAGTCTTATAATCTAACTAAATAAAGTAATACAAATTATAACTACAGTCATCTATACCTACTTGTTTTATTACATGTAACAATTCCTATTACTATAATATTTCTTTTCCACTGTTTTAAAGCTGCTACAACATAGTGTAAAAAAATTAAAACCATTTAAACTTTTTATAGATCCTACATCTAGTATTATCTTTCAGTACCAGGAACTTCCACTGGTACCGCTTCATGCACGTATATCCTTCCACCCACTTTTACTGTAGACTGTAGCTGTTGAGATTGCCATTAATCATTTGTCACAGTAGTTCATTGTACGTGACAAATTTTTATCCTCTAATTTTGAACAATGAATTCAATTTACGGTGCATGATGTTCTTGAATTTAAATATATTTTTCCTGTCCTTTGTTAGATGTCATAATCATTGTTTTGTAACCGTTCTAGCCAACTTGCGATCGGACCTTCTGGATTACGCAACTATAAAAGTCACTTCAAAGGTGCATGATCAGTTTAAGGAAGAAACTTGTGGCCATACAGGTATTTGTCAAAACGTTCGCAACCCTTCACTACACTGAGTAGTTTCATTCTAGTACCGCAGTAGTTTCTTTCTCGTTGCCACAACTTTAATTGAAGTAAGCGATAACTTACTTCTTCAGTAAATTCATTGTCATTTCAATGTCATTTCACATTCTGTGAAAGAACATCTGCTCGTTTCTTTCTTCTTCTCTCGTGTAGCTTAATATCAGTGAACTGATGAAAGCTCGTTGCCTTCTTGACCTTGCATTGGCAAACCAAAAAAGCAGAGTTAAGAAAACGACGCCACTAAACATATATGTTACTCAACCGCCAAAAAATTTATGAGCAGCTAACTTGGAATTATTCAGCACATCGAATTGCCACAGGCACATTTAGAGCAACACCAGTACAGAGCCTTACAAGGGGACCATCACTTGACCACCATTCAGTCGAAAGTTCTTATATATTTCATATGCGTACCTAAAAGACTTTTTTATTTATAGAACATTTCCCAGAACCGTATCATGCAAGGAGTTCTGATTAAGCTTTCTATGAAATACTTCGAAAAAACTTGAAGGAACTGCAATTCTTGAATTCTTTCCCTCAAACCTACTAACTCTCCCTTTTTGGTTAATCAAAGCTCACTAAATTAATTGCACTCCTTAAATATCGTAAATCATAGACGCCAAACAATTTAGTTTGACAGTACTTCAGTACTACTAAAAAATCAGAACACAATAAATAAATGTATTATATTATACATATAGGTATGCCTCCAAATCTAGGAATGACTGCATTTGTTCATTCATCTTTTCAAATTAAATGAATGCCCCCAACTTCTATCAATATATTACATATTTTATTACCCAAACCAATTTCTCTCCGTCTTTATCATACATTCGCTAAACTAATACATATATCTTCAGATAACAAGTCACAATAATTTTAAAAAATGTATAAAAGCATACATATTTACAACTATTTATATATTTTTAAATACTGTTGGCGACATCTTTTAACATCTTCATAAAATAAGTTTGTCTCTAGGAATGAAAACTAATAATGCGATGGCCAGAAGTTTTGAAATTACATCAGCAGAGGGCGATACCATTATTGTAATAGGCCATTATATCTATATATCAGAGAACGTTCGTAGTTCTCTGTATATATTATGAATGTTTTTGAAAATTTTGAAAATAGCAATGATGTAACACTATATTAAAGTTTTTGTATCAAATATTTAATTCTACAAAATGTGATAAGTAATTTATATTTACAGTGACATGAAAATTGGATATAAGCTTCAATGTCATAAATGCCAACTTAAAATTTTTATTTTTGACAATTATATTGCCAAAAATTAAATTTTGTTTAAAAATTCTTTTTTGTTTAGTAACAAAAAAGAAGAAGATTTATTCTTCATTGATAGATGCTTGAAAAAATGTAACAAATATATGGAAAATTAAATCAAAATGTGATATTTTATTGGTTTTATAAATAAACTACAAAGAAATAATATAATTATAAATTTTGTTTAGATTTTGAATTTCTGATCTTTTGTTTAAATTATTATCACTTTTGCTAATACAAACCATTTCCACAAAAAGTCCTTTTGAATTTATTACTTCAACTACACAAAATTTTAATGTTATCAAAATCCATACTATGGTCTTTGTCGATTACATGCTCTGCTAAAGCACAAGATGGTTTTTTAATTCTGCAATCACTTTTGTGAGAAATAATGCGATTTGAAATATTTCTGCCGGTCTCACCAACATACTCAGCTTCACACTAAGTACAACTAATGCAGGAACGACAAGGAAGTGGGTAGCTCACAAATCTCTGGAATGGTGAAGGAATTCATTAGGACAAAGACAGGCGAAACAGTTCATTACAGAACATGCGTAAAAATTTGTAAGAGGACTTATAAAGAAAGACAGGATAACAGTCAAAGCCATAGTAGGTCTTCTAACAGGGCACTGTTAGAAGACCTACTGAATATGCACGCTGAATAGGCACTTAAAGCTATTGGGATTACCAGATGATTACCTGTGCAGATTCTGTCACCTCAAAAAAGAAACAGCAGAGCAAATTTTATGTTAGTATGACAGTGTGGCAAATATGCCGTTCTTTGCATTAGGAGAAGAAAATCCACCGGCAAATAGCAACACGGAAGGTACAGTCTCTAAGCTATTAGACTTTATAAAAAGGGTCAGTCTAGAGAATGTTATCTAGGACTAGAGGACCACAATAGATCTGAAAAGGTCGCAGTGGAATTATACCAAAAGGACACCTGTCTAAATCTATCTACAGATTGAACGAAATAAATTCGGAACATAGGAATATAATGTATTTCGGCTCAATTCTGCTGTAGGTGGTTGGCCAACAAAATATTGTCAAATAATTATATTATAAAAATCCAATACTTCAGCGGTCTGCTGGATTCTGAACTCATAAAAATTGAAAGCTACACATAAATCTACGATTTATGCTGACAAACCAGTTATAGTCCAGGAAATGAAGCATTTCACCTCGCAATTTTTTCGTGCTCCCTGGATTGACTTGAAATGTAACAGAAGGTAAGTTATAGCCTAAGGATCAAAATCTATATCGAACCAAAGTGCGCCAAAGCCTAGGGGGTGGTTGCCACCCCATCTCCGGGGTGAAAATTTTTTTTACGTTTTAACTACAGGTTTCGATTAAAAAAGTGATTCTAAACAAAAAATGTGCTATACGTTTTTTTATAAGATGATATTTTTCAAGTTATTCGCGATTGAAAGTAATAACTTTTAGACGAAAAAATTCACGTTTTTAATCGATTTTTCGCGAATAATTCGAAAATGGTGCATTTTATCAAAAAAATTGTAGAGAACAAATATGTAGTTTTTAAAAACACAAATACAATTCATTTTTTAAAATGTTTTTGGGATATAATAGGAACCGAAATACGGCCTATCAATGTTCAGCGGTTTTCTTCAAATGCCAAATTTGAAAGATTCAAAATCAAATATCGGTAAAATGATGCATTTTTGGAAGAAAACTCACAAAACTTTTTTTAAAGAGCATAAATAGACCTATCATAAAAAATACTCTAGCTCAAAAATTGAGTGAGTTATGATGAAAATAAGGTCAATACCTCATTTTTTACGAAAAAATCGATGAAAACAACCCCCTAACCACCTCCATAATTAAAATCGATCTTCACCCTTCTGAAATTCCCTTTGTACATGTATTGTTAATACGTCCAAGAAGTTTGACCCATTTAAAATGCTTTGTGTAGAAAAAGTACAGCTTAAAGCGAGAAACGATTTACAATTTCATATTTTTTACCCTTCTTTTTTTAAATATGCCCGAAACTACTGAATATATAAAAAAAATACAAATTACCAAATTGTAGCTTTTTTAATGACTAAAATTATCCTTCATTTAGATTTGTTGTACAATGAATATTTGGCGAGATATAGCCGTTTAAAGCATCGATTTACAATCAAGCACCATCTTTTTCGAGCCCTTTAAACTCACCTCATTTAAAAACCAAGGGTTCCAAAAATATTTAATTCACAGATCCTTGTAGCTCTTGTTATATTGTCTATAATTGTTTTACCTATAAATGTAAATATTTTCAACTATTTATGTTAATGTATAAGAATATATGGTGCCTTTTTATGTTGATAAATTTTTTTGTATTTAATTCTACTTTTTTCAATTTATATCTTATAAATTAGTTTATAAAAACTGCAATGTTGTAAAGGGTGATTTTCAAAAGTTGAAAAGTTGCAAAATTTTGGCAAAAAAATTGTTTTCACCTATAGCACTCATAACAATTGATTTTTAAGGGTTAAAAATGTATGAATTTGTATTTTAAAGTATAAAAAAATCACTATTTAACTAATCCAAACGAAATTTCACTCATATTAAGATTTATAATATTATTTTACAATTTTTGAAAATTAAGGGTAGTTTTCACCCCTAAGAACAATCAGGGTTCATCGGCATGACATAAAGTATAAAGCAGAGGGTGAGTTGAGCTTAATTCCAAATTTTTATGCAAATCGTTCCAAGGTGAAATCATTTTCTTCGCATTACTATTTTTTTTATATTAATCTCTAATAATGGTCGCTTTTTAAGGGTTGAAATATGATCGAACTTTATTCAAAAGCACGAAACTATCATTATTTAATTAATTCAAACCAAATTTTACCCATATTCAGGTTTAATATGTTATTTTATAATTTTTGACAATTACGGGTAGTTTTCACCCCTTAGAACAGTCAGGGTTCGTCGACATGACATAAACTATAAAGCAGCGGGTAAATTGAGCTTAAATCCAAATTTTTATCCAAATCGATCCAAGGCGAAATCATTTTTTTAGAATTAGTAATTTTTTTACATTAATCTCTAACAAGGGTTGTTTTTTAAGGGTTGAAATATGATGGAACTCTATTCAAAAGTATAAAATTATCAATATTTAACTAATTCAAACCAAATATTACCCATATTCAGGTTTAATATGTTATTTTATAATTTTTGACAATTAGGGGTAGTTTTCACCCCTAAAACCCTTCAGCGCACTTCGGTTCGATATAGATTGTGATCCTTGTGCTATCACCTACCTTCTGTTAAAATTTCAACTGGATGCATGCAGGACGAAAAAATTGCGAGGTTTTAACTATTTTCGAGCTTCATTTCCTGAACTATTATCGTTTCCTTAGACAAACCCGTCTTAAGCAAACAACATTGTTGTGAGACAGATAGTTGAACGATATTTTATACAATGTCTATACCCAGGTATGGATTTATTTTTGTCCGAGTTTTATATTGGTCAACTATTTCAAATGCAGTTCAAACAGACATGTATTAAATTGTATGTTCCGTTTTAATTTGGTTCAATCTGTATATATCACGAAGCGCTGTAACGTGTACTAATGATGATTCTGATTATGTAGTCGACAATGGATTTTTAACGTAAGTCTTTTCGCTACTTTCCTGTAAACCCACTATAGTTTTGAAATCATAATCTGATGAGAATAAAACTTTCGAACCAAAGTGTCAGACTCTTGTATCCTTCCCGTTCTCACTTACGGAGCTCAAACATTGACAAAAAAATGAATATGGGCAAGATTCGAAAAACTCAGTGAGCCATGGAACGACAGATGCTTGGTATCTCACTCATAGATCGACAAACAAACAAAGCAATCCGGAACAAACTAAAAGTAAGGGATGCCTCGGAGCAAGCAGCTAAATAAACTGAAAATGGGCTGGACACAACGCAAGTCCGAAGATGGAAGATGAAACAAAGTTGGAAACGTGACCCTACAAAGCGTAGAGACCAAGAAGAAGACCTTAAATGCGCTGGAGCGTTGATATAAAAAGAACGCAGGGTCAATGTGAAAACGCATTGCCCACAACAGGGATGAATGGCGAGAAAGGGGAGAGGATTTTATGCTTCTTCTTCTAAATGTGCCTATCTTCTAGAGATGTTAGCGATCACATTGACGCATCTTATTTTATTCACAGCAGCTCGAAATAGATCAGTTGACGTGAGAAAAGTCTATTTCCTAAGATTGACCAGCCAGGATATACGTCTACGTCCAGGTCCTCTCTTACCCCCAATCTTGCCCTGTAGAATCAACTGTAGAAGTCGGTATTTATCATTACGCGTGATGTGACCGAAGTAAGTCAATTTTCTGTTTTCTATGGTGTTAAAATTTCTTTGTCTTTTCTTAGCCTCTGGAGAATAGTTATGTTACTTGTGTGGTGTATATATGAGACGCTCAACATACGTCGGTAACACGCCATTTCAAATGCCTTCAATCGTTTTATGGCATCTTCTGTAAGGATCCAGCTTTCTACTCCACAGAGTAAGATACTAAAGACGTAATATCTAAGAATTCTTCTTCCTAATGCTGTTGAAAGAGCTTCTGGCTTTTTCAATACGAGTTTTTATTTAGTAGTCGTAGTCCCAAGAATCCTTAATATTGCAGCCCAAATAGCATATTTTTTCCACTCTTTCTAACGGTGTATCGTTAATTGTAGTTTGGGCGTTTACGCCGGTGTTCTTACTAATGATTATTATTTTTGTCTTCTTGCAATTTAGTTTTAGGCCTTATTTGATACATTCATCTACAATGTTATCCATCATCCTTTAGAGCTCCTGCGCACTATCTGCAAGCAACACTGTATCGTCTACATATGTTGTAATAATGTTGTTTATAAGTTGGTTATTTACAGCAATCCCATCTTCTGATTCGTCCAAGGCCTCTCTATAGATGTTTTCAGAGTATATGTTAAATAATGCCGGTGACAATATGCTACCCTGTTTAACTCTTTTTTCGACTGTGAAGATCTCGGAGAGTTCATTTTCTAATCGTACTGTTGCTTTTTGTTGGAGATATAAGCTATCAGTAATGAGATATCAGTCTTATATCCTTATCATCGAGTCCTGATGTTTTTAGGATATCGATTAGTTTCCCATGTGGGACTTTATCAAATGCCTTTTCGAAATCAATGAAACATGCATACATATCGCAGTTGACATCTCTGGCTCTCTGTAGTAGAGCCTGCAAACTAAATAGTGCTTCCCTCAATTTGAGTCCGCTCTAAATCCAAATTGAACTTCACTCAGGTGTTCTTCTAATTTGGTGTATATGCGCGAGTGAATAATAGTAACGAGTACTTTAAGTACATGGCTCATCAAACTAATTAATTTATGTTCTTCACATTTTCTAACGGTGGCTTTTTTAGGAAGTGGAATCAATATTGATAGTAGCCAGTCCTTTGGTAACTAACCAGTCTCGTAGATGTTGAATAGCTTCGTAAGATGTAGCGTTTACGCTACTGATTAATCCAATATTCAATTTAAAAATCGTATTCACCGAGCCCCTCACGAAATTTTTGTGTTCCGCCAGCGATCGATTTTTAAATGGACATTTTTCCCCACACGCGTAGTAGTCGCTTAAAAAGTAAGATTGGTCGAGTTTGTACGAAAACGATCAGTTTTGGTCAGAACTCGATCGCAGCCACGCCAACCGGTGAAATTGTTCACCTCCAAAGTGACGGAATTGGAACAGAAAAATAATTTGGGAAAGAATATAATTCATTAATAATAATAGTAATAATTAATTTTAAAATCAATATTCATTTATAAGAGTTCCACATAAAAGGAAGATTTTCTTGGCGTGCTGCAGTTCCATGTAAGTAAATCATTTTATACGTATTATCTCTTTATCATATAATCAAATTTATCATTGTATTTAGTATTTCTTTAGAGATTTATTTTTGAGTTCCGAAATAATTTAAATATAAAATTTCCTTGATTTACTTGCAAAGAACAGAAGGTCATTTTTTTTATATAGTTAAACTTAAATTCTGTTTTATTCCACGTCGTTATCATTAAGTTTTTTGGTTCCCATTTTGTATCTTAACTTTTTTGGTGGAATATAAAAAGGTTCGACAAATGTGGACAGCCTTCTATATTCTGCGCATGTTCTTTTCATGGCGCAAGCTTGCCATGCCTACGAAAGTAACTTCATAAATTTGACATGATGTTGACTTAACCTAATACCAAATGTTTTGATGTTTTGTTTTGGTGCAGTCAATCCATGTTGCTACACCTATTGAATTACATATTTATTAAATTAAATAATCATTTTAGATTCCGTCACGTGAAATTATTAATTTCACTTTACTTGAGGATATTCTCTTGAGAATATTCCCTCAAGGATACTAGTAACAGAATCCTTAGATACATAGTTAGCAAACCCGTGGATTTTGCTGTCACCCAGAGGCCAGTGACTGGTTGTGGCTTTTGTGACCAGGATTCGTCTTTACAGCCACAAACTGATGTAGCCGTGCCAAGAGGAGTTTTTCCTATGGACTTATAGTGCTGTAAAGATAAGTCGTTTAACTATTTGACCTTTTGTATTACGTATTACTTTATATTTACTGTTAACTGATCATATGCATATGATAAGGTGAATACCTTTATGATAATTTTTTTTGATAATTTAATTATAAAATATTCGGGAGGAAAAAGGGACACTTCATGTGTTATTAGGTTTTAACTAGGATTTAGAGAGTCTGACCAAACTCACTTTTTTTTTGGATATAATATTTTTGTTAATATAATACAATTTGATATTAAGAGGGACATAAATTTAATGTGGTTTGTTTTTAAATATTATATAATGAGTATGGAACAACTCATTTTTTTGATGTAATATATATATTTAATATAATTGTAATAGAGATTTATCAAGTTTGATATCTTTACAATATTGTCATTAGTACCTCATTTTAGTAGAACTAATTTAAATTTAAATGACTACCTTTTTGTTTTAAGACTTTGGCTACCCTACGGACTATTCTTGTTGTATACTAATATTTCATATTTTATTTGGCCAGTGGTAGTGACTATTCATTTGTTGAGGGGCTATTAGGTCCTATTGTATCTGTACACCATCCACTACCACTGTTATTTGGCTTTGCATTATATGTAAATTGTTTATACACATATACCTATATACATTTGTTTATAAATATATTTATTGTTGCTATTTTGAGTTTTATTTCAGTTCTACTAACCAGTATATAACATAGCAAAACAAGATTAATAGTTAGTATTTTTGTATTTCAGAGTATTACCTCCAGATTCATTTGTTACTTCAAAATCTCAACTATCGTTGAGTTGTGCCTAAAAATACCACTCAGGTCCGTCGATTGTTAGGAATGGTGGGTTATTATAAAAAATTTGTCAAGTCTTATTCTACCTTGTTGTCTCCTATCACAGATTTACTTCAAAATCGGAAAAAGGGACAAAATATTGTGTGGACTCCTGAGGCTAATGAAGCTTTCATTAAAATTAAGGAGGCTCTCACAAATTCTCCTGTTATGGTAGCCCCAGATTTTACTAAGCCTTTTTATCTGATGACAGATTGCTCAAACACAGCATCTGGTGGGGTACTCTATCAAATTGTTGATGGAGAAGAACACCCTATAGCCTACACCAGCAAGAAATTGAATAAAGCCCAGAAAAATTATACTACAACTGAAAAAGAGTTGTTAGCTATAATTACGGGTATTGAACATTTTAGATATTTTCTTGAAGGTCGTTCGTTTACGGTCATAACTGACCATAGTAGTTTGGTGTGGTTACAAAGTATGAAGAACCCATCTCCTCGTTTGGCTAGGTGGATTTTAAAATTGGCACAATACGATTATAAAATTGTTCATCGTAAAGCTTCAGGTGTAGTAGTCGCTGATGCACTCTCTAGAACTTTCGATATTAATTTGTTAGACTTATCTTCCTTACAACCAGATGACTGGTATCGAAAAATGTTGTATGATGTACAGAATGTACCAGGTAAATTTCCTGATTTTAAAGTTGAACATGGTGTTTTGTATAAACATGTCTTAAGTTCCATGGATGCCCTTACTGGAATGTCGGATTGGAAGATAGTCGTTCCAACTCCTAATAGAGCAGAGGTTTTGGCCACTTTTCATGACCATCCTACTGCAGCTCATTTTGGTTTTTACAAAACTCTCCGTCGTATATCGGAACTCTATTACTGGCCGAAGATGCGTCAAACTGTACGTAGCTATATCGCAAAATGCAAAATCTGTGCTACATGCAAACCGACAAATCTTCCCCAACCAGGTTTAATGGGTAGTTATCGACGGATTGATTTTCCATTTCAACTGATATCTTTAGATCTCATTGGTCCGTACCCTAGGTCCTATAAAGGTTCCCAATATGCTTTAGTAGTTGTTGATTATTTTACTAAATTTCCTTTGGTCCATACCATGTCGAAGGCAACTACTTCTTCTATTATTAAATACCTCGAGAATGAGGTTTTCTTAATTTATGGTGTTCCCCAGATCGTGTCTTGCGATAATGGACCTCAGTTCACAGCTAAGGCTTTTCGCGATCTCATGGCTAAATACAATGTCCAAAAGATCTGGTACAATGCGAACTATCATCCACAAGTCAACCATACCGAAAGAGTGAACAAATCAATCGTGACCGCTTTACGATCTTATTCTTTTCCTGATCAGAGAGCTTGGGATACTCATATCCACTCTATAGTACAAGCGATCAGGACTTCTTCTCACGAAATAACCAAATGTCCTCCATCTTATTTGATGTTTGGTCGTCATGTCCCTCTTTCTGGTGATTATTTTGGTAAGATTTCAGAGAATGCCAATAACTTTCCTACAATATCAGATAAGTTACATCGCCTAGAAGATATTCAGCATCTTCCTGATATTTATGTAGATGTTCGCAAACGGTTGAAAGCATCTTATGCTAGAAATAAATGCCAGTATGACCTGAGAAAGCGAGCCTTATCTTTCAGAGTTGGAGATTCTGTTTTAAAGAGGAACTTTGTCAAATCTGATAAAGTGAACTTTCAATCGGCCAAGTTATGTCAAAAGTACATACCTTGCACAGTTATTAAGGTGATTTCTCCTTTAATTTATGAATTGAAGGAAACTTCCACTGGTAGGAAACTAGGAAGGTTTCATGTCAAAGACTTACTGGAGGATAAGACAGTAGGTCCACATAACTTGTCAAATAATTTGTATTCTTCATCTTCAGATGAAGATTAACTGGTCCCTTATTAATGCTGTACCAGTTTGGTTTTTTTAAGATCTGTTTATCAACTTTGTTTACCTGGCAAAAACCATAAGATGTTGTGCTATTTTGCCTTCTATATTTTTTTTTTATCTTATCTTAATGTTGGTTATTATCTTGGTTTATGGACTTGTTAAGTTTGCTGTTTGTTTTCTCTTAAAAGTCAAATTGCATATCATAGGAGTACAGGATGGATATATGGAATTTTCCCCATCTTGAGTTCTGAGTTAAATAGATGTTTACAGAGATAATTAGGAAACACTTTAACATTTTCTTTTATTGATGTTTGCATAGGCTCGTACGTAGACTATGGCCATAAAGCTTATGCATTCATATTCACTTACTGTGTCGGTGTTTTAGCGTGGGTTCAGGATTGATCACCCTGGATGTGTGCCCTCACTTGGCTCAGAAATATATCAATACATATTAGTTGTTCCTTGAGTGTCTCTTAGGTTGAAATTAGAATGTGTCACTTAGAATTGGATCAGTCTGATATTCAGCAGTATGTAAGTCTGTTTAACTTGGTTTGTTATCTCCTATGTTATTACCTTCTCAAAGTATTTGAGTTTTAACATATCTTATTGTATACTGTTTGTTTACCTGTCTCTCTACTAGTGATATGGATTGGTAGATGTGAGTTATCTTTATCTGTATCTTAATTGAGTTTATCTTTACCTTTATGGAGTTTATCTCATACCTGTAATGGAGTTTATTTCGTATCTTTACCTTCAGTTTGTCTCGTACCTTGACTGAGTTTATCTCGTACCTTTACCGTGAGTTTATCTCGTACCTTGACTGAGTTTATCTCGTACCTTTACCTTGAGCGTATCTGTATCTTTACCTTAATTGAGTTTATCTCGTACCTTTACCTGAAGTTAATTATCTTTACCTTTACCTGGATAAGTTATTTCTTATTTATATCTTATGAATATATATATCTTATCTTTATCTTGATTATAGAGTCCTAAAAATCTGTCCTTTACTGTTCTTGTCGTGAGTAAAGAATTGGAACACGTCAATAGTACAGTTTAGGTATTACAGTTAGGATCTCTTTTATCTTTCCTTCTACCAAGTGTATAGCTGGTAGAAGTGAGTTTTGTGCATATCCTCTACCATGAGTAGATCTGGACGTGCAATTATCTTTTACCTTTTGTGCATATCCTTTACTATGAGTTGGGATTGCAGTTATCTTACTTACCTTTTTTTTAGCATACCCTATACCATGAGTATAGTGGGCTTGCTAGTATCTAGGCTTACTTGTGCCTTTGCCGATTGTGTGTTTCCCTACCGCTGCTAAAGCAAGTAGGTGTATTGAATTAGCTTTTACCTTGGATTTTCAATATGTTGTTGATATCCCGAACCATATATATATATATATATATATATATATATATATATATGTTTAGGTTTGTAGTTTCAACTAGTTCTGAGTAATTAGGCCCTCATTGAACTCTATGGTGACGAATAGAATCGGGTCGCTCTAGTGTCAACGTTGGGTAAAGTTCATAGGACTTTGTTTGAATTTCGTTGTTATGAATGGTTCTTGGAGATATTGTGTTAGGGGTTGTTAATACACATCTATAATGTAGTTTTAACGAATGGTTGTTTTTACAAATACTTGAGAATGTAGATAAGTAGTGTTAAAAGTTAACTTGATCTGTAAGGTTATATAATTAAACTTAAAATGTATATTTTTTTTTTATCTTTGGTTTATACTAAATTAACATACATTATCTCATTAAAAAAAAAAAAAATGTATGACTTCGTCTCATATTCTTCGTTCCATATTTTTATTTCGTCCTTGATTTTGTTCCAATTCCTGAGCAAATGGTTGACTGGTGACGAAAATGTTCAATTTTAACGTATCAACGTTCATTGTCGACCCAGCGTTAGATCGTTTTGCCAAAAAAAAAAAAAAAAAAAGTTCCTTTTTTTTTGCTGTAGATGAGGGAGAATGTAGCGTTTACGCTACTGATTAATCCAATATTCAATTTAAAAATCGTATTCACCGAGCCCCTCACGAAATTTTTGTGTTCCGCCAGCGATCGATTTTTAAATGGACATTTTTCCCCACACGCGTAGTAGTCGCTTAAAAAGTAAGATTGGTCGAGTTTGTACGAAAACGATCAGTTTTGGTCAGAACTCGATCGCAGCCACGCCAACCGGTGAAATTGTTCACCTCCAAAGTGACGGAATTGGAACAGAAAAATAATTTGGGAAAGAATATAATTCATTAATAATAATAGTAATAATTAATTTTAAAATCAATATTCATTTATAAGAGTTCCACATAAAAGGAAGATTTTCTTGGCGTGCTGCAGTTCCATGTAAGTAAATCATTTTATACGTATTATCTCTTTATCATATAATCAAATTTATCATTGTATTTAGTATTTCTTTAGAGATTTATTTTTGAGTTCCGAAATAATTTAAATATAAAATTTCCTTGATTTACTTGCAAAGAACAGAAGGTCATTTTTTTTATATAGTTAAACTTAAATTCTGTTTTATTCCACGTCGTTATCATTAAGTTTTTTGGTTCCCATTTTGTATCTTAACTTTTTTGGTGGAATATAAAAAGGTTCGACAAATGTGGACAGCCTTCTATATTCTGCGCATGTTCTTTTCATGGCGCAAGCTTGCCATGCCTACGAAAGTAACTTCATAAATTTGACATGATGTTGACTTAACCTAATACCAAATGTTTTGATGTTTTGTTTTGGTGCAGTCAATCCATGTTGCTACACCTATTGAATTACATATTTATTAAATTAAATAATCATTTTAGATTCCGTCACGTGAAATTATTAATTTCACTTTACTTGAGGATATTCTCTTGAGAATATTCCCTCAAGGATACTAGTAACAGAATCCTTAGATACATAGTTAGCAAACCCGTGGATTTTGCTGTCACCCAGAGGCCAGTGACTGGTTGTGGCTTTTGTGACCAGGATTCGTCTTTACAGCCACAAACTGATGTAGCCGTGCCAAGAGGAGTTTTTCCTATGGACTTATAGTGCTGTAAAGATAAGTCGTTTAACTATTTGACCTTTTGTATTACGTATTACTTTATATTTACTGTTAACTGATCATATGCATATGATAAGGTGAATACCTTTATGATAATTTTTTTTGATAATTTAATTATAAAATATTCGGGAGGAAAAAGGGACACTTCATGTGTTATTAGGTTTTAACTAGGATTTAGAGAGTCTGACCAAACTCACTTTTTTTTTGGATATAATATTTTTGTTAATATAATACAATTTGATATTAAGAGGGACATAAATTTAATGTGGTTTGTTTTTAAATATTATATAATGAGTATGGAACAACTCATTTTTTTGATGTAATATATATATTTAATATAATTGTAATAGAGATTTATCAAGTTTGATATCTTTACAATATTGTCATTAGTACCTCATTTTAGTAGAACTAATTTAAATTTAAATGACTACCTTTTTGTTTTAAGACTTTGGCTACCCTACGGACTATTCTTGTTGTATACTAATATTTCATATTTTATTTGGCCAGTGGTAGTGACTATTCATTTGTTGAGGGGCTATTAGGTCCTATTGTATCTGTACACCATCCACTACCACTGTTATTTGGCTTTGCATTATATGTAAATTGTTTATACACATATACCTATATACATTTGTTTATAAATATATTTATTGTTGCTATTTTGAGTTTTATTTCAGTTCTACTAACCAGTATATAACATAGCAAAACAAGATTAATAGTTAGTATTTTTGTATTTCAGAGTATTACCTCCAGATTCATTTGTTACTTCAAAATCTCAACTATCGTTGAGTTGGCGCCCTTCTTTTCTCTTCTTATTGTTCTCTTTCTATAAATTTATTCCCAGTGACCTTCTTTAGTTGTATCACGTTTGATATTACCAGGTCTCATTTCGTTTCTTGTCTCATTAGCTCAGTATCCTTGCTATCTGTTTAAATCTTTAAAGCCACAATCCAGTGCATTGAAGCTAGCCCGAACACTCACTTGAGATTTAGTGTCTCTTTGGCCATTTAAATTTGTTCCTCTGAGCTTAGCCCTATTTTTAGTATTTTTTTTTTCCATCACTTCTCTTTCAGTTCTTCTGAACTTTGTCAATTCACACATCTTTATTCGTTTCAATTTCAATTCACAATTTTAGATTAATCCCACATTTTATTCGTTTCAAAGAGCTGTGATTTGATTTGCCTCTTCTTCTTCTTCTTAACGTGCCCTATCAAGTCCCCTTGACGTTGGCGATTAACATGGCGAAACTGTCTCTGTCTCGAGCTATTCTAAATAGTTGCTCAGCTTTCTGTATTCCTGCCCACTCCCTGATATTCTTCAACCAAGAGGCCTGCTTTCTACCAATTCCTCTGCGTCCTTCGATTTTACCCATCATAATAAGTTGAAAAATATTACATCGGTCTCTCCTTACTACGTGTCCAAAATAGACCATCTTTCTACATTTGATGTTATCAAGCAGCTCGCGAGCAACATTTGCTCTTTCAAGGACTGCCACATTTGTCAGCATAGCCGTCCATGGAATTTTTAGTATACGTCTGTGCAGCCACATCTCAAAGGCCTCCAGACAATTAATCGTGGATATTTGTAATGTCCATGCTTCGACACCGTATAAGAGGACTGACCAAATGTAGCATTTAACCATGCGCTTTCGAAATTTGCCTCTAATAGCTTTAAAATTTCACCATGCATCTCATCAGCTCCTGGTGATTTCCCATATTTAATCCGCTTAATGGCCATAGTTACTTCTTCGTTTGTTATTTCTGGGCCGTAGGGATTGTTTATTTCAGTCGGACTTAAATGGTAGTCAAAATTTGGCCTCCAGTATCTACAACTATGAATGTATTACGTTGTTTTCTGGTATTCTGTACTTCTTTAATTTTTTTGTGCATATGGAAATCGTCATGTTTGCGTTCTAGTGTTGAATGAAGTTAAATATCGATAGCAATTAAAGTAAACTGTATACCCAAGCTTAATCAAGCCATTCAATTTAAGGGTATACAGTTTACTTTAATTGCTATCGATATTTAACTTTATCTTTTCTCACTAGAGGTCTCTAGTAGCATACTCTGATAATTATTGTTTCTATAATTGCCATAGTAGTCGGTGTGGTTTGAGTGTTCTTACAAATTGTCTCTGATGACTGGTAGACCCAGAAACACGTGTTAGAGAATGGTAAGAGACTCAAATAAAATCGAAACGCAACCGTTTTTTTTAAATAAAAGGGATCAGCTGTCCAGATAGATAAAAAATCTCGTGTATGAAAAATATAAGACCACGCATTAGAAAAACATATTAGAACTATTCAGAAAGGCTGTACATAAACTTATATGGGCCATTGATTTTATGTGCCAGTGGACCATTTTTCACACTTTAAAATTACTGCTTGGCAAGTTTTACTTCTTAGTCTCTGAAACCAACAAAGAATTCTAATATTTTCAAAACAAAATCATAAGAATTCGGTTACAGATTTTTCGGTTAACTGTGCCCTTGTCTGTTCCAAGTGCTTTGCAACCCTTTCCTATATTTTTGCTAAAGAAATTAATACTTCTCCACGTTCAGCTTTCAACATCATAAATTTTAATATATTGCAGACTTCGAATTTGTGAACTTTTAACATTATTTCTTAATAGCGAGTAAAATTCCATAATTAAAATTGTGCAGTGGGTTATATCAATATTAGAAACAATGATTCTTACTCTGCGACATTATGTTATATATGTGCTATGGATGCTAGCCACTTCATTGTTCTCTCTCCTGGTCCATTTGCATCCACCTAGGTCCAACATGTTGTTTTATATCACTTGACCAGCTAATTTATATTCTTTCTCTCTTACGTTTGCAATTCCTTGATGTTTAATAATTATTTTCTGCCTTTCTTCTTTCCTTGTCCGTCTTTCTGGGATTATTATCAGACTTTTTTATTTAAGTTTTGCTACTTGTGTTGAAACTACCTTCTACTGCTACTACTTCTATTCTAATACGCTATTCTAATTGTAATAGGGAGTTCTAATAGGCTATTTCTTTTTATATTATTCGACAGGTTAATCTTTCCATAGATCGATGTATTTCGTGTTATTATGGATGTTAACTCGACCTATGTCTTTACTAATAAACGAGGCGTTTAAAAATGTATTAATTGCGGGCATTGCGGCAATTTCTTAACGATCTATACTTTTGAACCTCCGGTATATTCTAATATTCCTACTGCGCCCGCTTGGCATTCACACTCTTGGCAAAAACAGCTGGAGGAATGGAAGCGTGACAGTCACTGACTCTTTAGTTAGTGTGTCGGCTGTAATGATCGGCTTAAACCTCTGTTTAAACTCAACGCGATGTTTTCATATAAATAGCAGATTCAAGCACCCATAGAATGGTAAATTAGAACACAAAAAAGCCGTAAGTACATACATTTTCACGTTAATAAAAGCATGACTTCCAACTACAAACTATTCATTGTTTATTTTCGTAAAATGTTGGATATAAACAATAAAAAATTATCGGCGCATTGCAGTACGCTAGAATCAATATGACGTAATGCGCCATCTACGCTGCAAATGCCAAACTTATATAATATTAAAGAAATCTGTGGGTGGAGTTCGTGTTTCGTGTACCTATGGTTGCCCATTTTTTAAATCTTAATAAATCAAAATTTTGGAGTGTGATTTAATTTGTATCGAATTTAAGAAGTAAATATTATATTCACAATTTATATATGCAATATTATTTTAGCTTTTCTATTAAAATTATTTTAATTTCAAACTGTCACAACAATCCTAAAGTTAATATAAAAATGATCGTGTCTATATAAAATTTAAATCTACATTAATACCTACATCAAAAAATTATAAAGATAGGTTGTTTTTTGTATCCCAAATAAAAATGCAAAGCAATTATTCAAACTAAACCTAGGAGAATACGTCCAAAATAATAGTAGGAGACAGTGGTGTAGGAAAAAGTGTTTAGTGTTGCAGATATCACAGCCACTGGAAGCTATATAACTACAATAAAAGTAAATTTTATAATGCCAATGCTAAGAAACTGAAACTGCAGGTATAAGGATACTTTTCCTCATGATTTTTCCAGTGGCGCATCCAGAATTTGTCGGGGGGTTTTGAATTTTTTTTTATGCTACTCCATTTTAAGTCCCTAAAATTTAAGTTTTAGTTTAATTTAAAGTACTAAAGATAGCAGTGCCAAAGATTCAGGTATCTATTATCCTGCCTACCAACTAAAACCATCCTCTCTTACTTGTGCGCAGTTGAATGTCGCACGTACCATAATTCAAAAGTGGGGTGGCCGCTGTAAGGCAGACGATATTTTTGGAATATTCTCTTCTCTTATCTAGATCTTATCTATTGTTCTGAAGCTATTTTCTTGTTGCATTTTAAATTAATTACTATTCTAATGGGAATAAAAAACAATTGAAAGTTAAAATAAGTTTACTGACGTTTGACATTAATCCAACTTGTAAATACAATATATTTCGGGGACGGCTATCTCCGTATTCCCGTTCTCCTCCGCCAATCCTCCCGGTCCAAGGCATGCTCCTCTTCCAAACCTCTCAATTCCATCGCTCTTTTAATTCCTTCATTCCATGAGCGTCGAGGTCTACCTCTTTTTCTTCTTTCAGGGGGCTTCCATTTGTGAACTTTTTGGGGCCAACGTTTGTCAGGCATTCTCAATGTGTCCAAACCATTTTGAACCTCTTCTTTCTATTCTGTCAATAACCGTTTCTGTAGCATTAATGTTATTTCTTATAGATTCGTTGGTCTTCCTTTCCTAGCTTGATGTTCTATACTACGTTCCACGTTTAGAAAATAACATTGCGGAGATAGGGCCATGTATTTCTTATGGACGATAGCAACGCGGCGTTGCCACGACACACACAAGCACAATTTAGGATTGTATAATTTGTATTTTTGTTTCCACAAACATGAATTAAATTAATGTTTTTTAACGTAATTGACCAAAAGTGCCCATTCGAAAAAAGAGATGAAAAGTAGGGAAAATGATTTTAATTAGATAAATAGTATTTACAAAAGATAATTTTATTTTATCTTATTTTAATTATAGTAACGACAGTTTATTTGTTTTTCGGTGAAAATACGATATGCCATGAATCATAGAAATCAGTAGAAAATATTGACCGCTTGGAATGCGTATATCTAATTACTAATTGCAACTTAAAATAATACGATGTGCGTATGTAAGCTATTTTATGTCGTTCTCTGACTACATAATGATAATAAGGCTTTTATTTAGTAGTTATTCTGACTTTACAGTTAAATGTTAATTGAAAATGAAAATTCACAAATTAAGCAAAGGGAATATCTTGGACATCCGTGCAAAAGAGAGTGTCTGAGAGTTTTGGCAACACTGATCTCCATAAGCGTAATGTTATTTTCTTAACTTGAAACAAAGAATAGCACTTCTCAAATAATCCATTTCAACTGCCAACAATCTTCTCTTCAGGTCTTCATTAATTTTCCATAGTTCAGAGCCATAACAAAGAACGGATTCTACCATGGATTGCCCTATTCTTTTTTTGTTCCTTTTGGAAATGTTGTGATCCCACCATAAGGAGTTCAGACATCCTACAATTTTACGTCACTGATTAATTTGGTGTTTAATTTCGGTTTCTCCCAAGCCGTTCTTAGCAACGAGTGCACCTAAATATTTAAATTTTTCCAATAGTTTGATTTCCACGTCCTCGTCTATCAACACTTCAAACCTTGTACCTGAATTGATAACTAAAAATTCTGTTTACTTCATGCTGACTTTTAACCCCCATTTTACATACTCTCTGTATAGACGCTTAATCATAAATTCTAGATCATAAGAATCTTGAACTAGGTCATCCGCAAAAATCAGGGAGAACAGTACGTCATTTCCTATGGGGATTCCCATTCCCTGGCAGTGGTGTTTCCAATTTTGGCGGGCTGCCTCAATATAATAATATAAATTAAACAGTAAGGGTAACATAATGCATCCTTGTTTTAGTCATTTAGTTACTTTTATTGTCTCTGATAGTCTATTTCCGATTTTTAGGTAAGTAGTATTATTCCTGTATACTTCTGTGATTATTCCTAAAAGGTATGGACTAATGTCGAGTTGTTGTAAAGCTTGCCACAATTTAAGTCTTGGAATTGTATCATACGCCTTTTCTAGGTCGATGAAGGCTAGATGTACTTCAGTACCAATCGCTATTCTTTTTCTATTAATGGTAGGAGTATAAACAAGTTATCAGTGCAAGATCAAAGATTCAAACGTCAATAAACTTATTTTAACCTTTCATTGCAGCTTATTCCCAATGAAATAGTAGTTAGATCTTATCTCTGTCGTTGGCCCGGTTGGTGTTTCCCTTCTTTTTCTTTCTTTTTAATGACTGCACGGATGTAATTATAAACACTATTTCATCCCTTCGTACTTCCCGTCATCTTCACGATCATCTCTCTTACAGTCACAGAGTTCACACCTATTTCTTTATACATTCTGTTTCTCTGTACATCTATTTCACTCCAGCATTGTTTCAGTAATAATGTCGGAATTTTCGCAGTATGAGAATTTATCTGTATCTGTCTTTCTGAACATATGCAGATGCGCCCTAAAACAAAACAATCTACCCAGTCCCTGAGGCTCGGGATCAAAATCTTGGTCCACTGGCCAACAACTTCCTTGTTGTTCCACTCTTCTTGCCATCTTTCCATTGATCTTTTCCTTTCTTCTTTTTTTTTATAGCTATTGTCAAATGCTCTCTTCTCTCATAGAGATGTCTCTTTTCTACTTCTAACACATGCAGAGGAACACAACCCGTGATAGTCCACAAGGCCGCGGCAGATACATTCCTGTAGGCGCATGCTACTCGCAACAGACTCGTTCTGTCTACTTTTGTCATAAGCCTAATATTAGGTATCTTTATCTAAATATAATGAAAAATATTATTAATTATTGTGTATTTATTCAATAATTATTGGGTTCTACATATTTAAAGTGATAATTTAATTAATTAATTAGCATTTTGGATTTTTTGTATTGTGTGTGTGAAAGAAAAGTTACATTTTCCTATTATTCTTTATATATATTTTACTTTATATGCCCTGGGAGGGGGGGGGTTTAACGCCCGAAACCTCCCCCCCCCCCAGGTGCGCCACAGGATTTTTCAGCAAGGTCTTATAGCATTTTTCATATAAAAAAGCTTGCACGTCATTCAAGATTTACGTCGCCAGAACCCCACAGCGTTGCCTATATTAACAGTAAATACACTTAGTTTTAAGATTACTGCAACACATTAAAATACATAAGAAAACATTTTAATACAAAATTATATATTCTAAATTTTACACTTACCTCTTTTAGGGCTTTATTAGTTAAAACGTTCCGTCATTATTTCTTGTTCAAAATAATCTATCTTATATGAAAGCTTATCAGCTTTCTACTTATTTTCGCATATCACAATCACAATACACAACAATAATTAGTTTTTAAAGCTATTAATCTAAATTTATTATGTATTTAAAAATACAATTTATTAATATATATTATATTATAATATTATGTTATGATTGATCAAATTGTGTAAGAAATCAAAACCACTCAAAACATAAACAAAACTTCTATTGTAAAAAAAGCGGCAACACTTAATACACTTTTACCACCCGCTGAACTGTCAATAAAATTTGAAGTATTTCCGTATCAGTTGCGTACAATTGTCTAATATATTTAATTAAAATTATTATTTTGTAGACTTAAAGAGACTGTTAGAGACTGTTAGACTTAATGAGTTATTTCGTACAATTTATATTATTAATAATAACAAATGTTTTTGGTTATTTAATCAATATAATTCTAAAATGTCCAATATAATGATGACTATAGTTATATAGATATATAGTTCCGTATGGGTTTCGTATTATTAGCTGTGTTAGGAAAATTTGAACTCTAAGGTTGATGTTCTGGAAATTTTAAATACAAGTGACGTCACTTTGTAGAAATCGTGACGTGCAAGTGTTTTTTTCTTTGAAAACTGGTATACCTGCCATTCTCAAGTCAGATTATTTCGGCTTCTAGTCGATGCTCGAATGGTTAAAAAATCCCATTTTAGCAACAGTGTACGTCCACTGCGTTCCTTACAAATAGTACCATCTACGTAGAAATTTACATTTACAATCTTCAATAATATTAAGTAATGCACCTAGATACATCTGTAATTAATTAAATGATCAAACACCTTTTCTATCATACAAAAAAAGTAACCAGTGTTATAGTTCTTTTTCATCTGTTTTAGACCATGAATAACCACAATATCAAAATTTTGAACTTCAGCAACTTGGATGCTGTAACTTACCCCATAATCAAAATCATTGGTCGTGTACAGTACTCGGCAAGTCTGTCATGCCAAAACCAAAAGGACAAAAATGTTTACTTGAGCCAGAACAATAACAACACTGTTCTTATATCAACCAGTCTTATCAATGACAAATTCAAATTCTTGGTGGATTTGGCACAGGGGAAGAATCAAATAAATATTAAGTACTGCTGTGAGAACGTTTCTATTGTTCTGGAGTATTTTCCAGGTAAGTGGTTATTAGACTCTAGATGTTTATGCGTTTACATATTCATTTAGGGGAGAGTAGTACACAGTGAAACAAAAAAAGTTTTTTAGTTCTAAAAAGTTATTTTTGAATTTGTTACATTAACTCTTTGTTAAGAATCTAGGAACGAAATTTGCTAAAAATTCACATAATGAAAAAACAAATAAAGCTTAAAGAAAAAATACCGAAAATTGTTTCACTGTGTGCCAAAATCGGTACACACTGAAATATATTTTATCCAGTGTCTTAAAAAAATGTTTTGACTACGTAAAACCCTTACGAACATTTAACGATCCAAAGTTAATATTAAATTTGTAATAACCCATCAAACGTTGATTTTTTCCCGGAAACGGATTGAGGTAAAATCATTTTTATATCAACTTTATTCACTAGAGCTAACTCAGGCTGTGGAGAAAAGTGAAAAGAACCACCTATTTTCTCAAATTTTCGTAAATATTAAAATTTAATAATCATTTTGGTTATTAACATCGGTAAGTAGCTTTCCCACATAGTGGACCTTTTTAGGAAAACGTACGAACACGAAATCGTCCTTATTTCGTCCGCACTTCGAAAATAATCAGGTTGTTCGAGAATCCAATTATCATCATCATCTGAGAAGTCGGCTAGTTGGATATCACTTTCTTTATTAGAGTCAGACCTTTTTGCTGTTTAGTGCTTTCCCTTTTCCTCTTTCTTTTTCTATTAACGCATCTTTCTCGAGTGTGTCAGTAATAATTGTGCTTTTACCTCGCTTTCTAGGTTTCCTGTTAGCTTTATGGGGTGGTGCTTTTGAATACGCTCTGAAGTCTTCTGGACTAGCAAATGTGGGAAGTTTATTATCCATAGTTGTTTCTAGTTGAAATTTTATGTTAGATTTCCGGTTAGATATTCCGGTTGTAGCCTGTCAGATACTGCTGATGTTAAAAAGTCTGTCGTTAAAGGTTAGAAAATTAAATGGATAAATTTCACTTTTCTGGAATCCTGACGTTATGTTGAATGAAATTAAGGATTTCGCATGAGCTTGTTTTGGATGAAGATGAAGGATTTGGTAAATAGTCATGGGAATTCCAGGATGTCATACAAGCCAAGAATCAATACCAGCATTGTAATGTGGTCCAAGCACCGATGTATCTAAGGGCTGCATTTTGTTACTACAGTGTGATGGTAGAATTAAAATAGTCACACCTGTAGCCCGAGCTTTTCAACAACATCAACTGATATATGCCTTTCATGATTGTCATATATTAGAAGGGAATGGTTCTCAGGTGTACTATGTGAATGCTTTATGAAATGGTCAAGAACGTGTGAAAAGAGTTTGGCTGTCATCCAACTATTGGGCGTTGCTAATCCCACTGTACCTGGAGGTGCTCCAGCTATCATGTGTGAGTTGTAAAATATTTTCTCCATATCTATATCGTTGTAAGCAGATCTCGTCGTTGTTGTCTTCAATTTTGACAATAGCAGTTTGATTCCAGTACAGATTTTTATCGACACAAATATCTTTGTCATATAAATATTCCTATATTTTTTATCATCTGCACTAATTTTACATGCTGTACTTTATTGAATGCCTTTTCGAAGTTGACAAAGTATGCAAATACATCTTTAATCACGGCATTTTAGTAATAGGATATTTAGCACAAAAAGTGCCTTTCTAGTTCCGATATTATTTTAAAACCAAATTGGGTATCTACGAGATTTTCTTTGCATTTGCGTCAAATTCTGTTGTGTAGCATTCTTATCCAATTTACCTAGTTTCTGAGTTGAACCGCGTTCAGTCTCCTGCGCCCCCAGATCACGTCACTTCTACACTGTTTACTACTGCCTGCACCAATAGTGCATTACACATTAAAATAGCAATAATATTTAATTTCTTAATTCAATATAATTTTTTTATTCCATTTTATTCCTTTATAAATCAAACATTTCTATTTTATTTCCAGTTTTATCAGAGACCGCTGTGATACCGTTGTATGTGATATGTGAGGACCACGATGGCTGTTTTCAAGCTCCTCCTTGGGAAAACAACACCATCGAAAGCGCTTGCAAAAGAATCAATTTGGGATTAAGGTTGCTGCAGTGTGTTGCCGCTGAAAAACTATACGAGCATGGACTAGGAAGGAAAACGTTTTTCCTGAGTGGGGAGTGCCAGGTTTTCAGGAGTCAGATTAGTTGCTTGGAGGCGAGAAATATGACGCAAATGCAATTATGGGAAAACATTGGTAACTAAAAGAGAATTATATTTTTATCTGAACAATATATATATATATATATATATATATATATATATATATATATATATATATATATATATATATATATATATATATTGCTATGATGTTTTGTTTGTGTGTGAGCAATGAATAATTTAAAATAACATATATAAGTATAGGGTTTTTATCGCGGTTCTCAAAGAATTAGTTTGTAAGTACTTTTTTAAATCATCTTTATTATAACTATTATGCAACACACATATATATCTAATATACATAGACAATATAAATTTAGAACAACCTATCTTAATTTTGAATTTCTTCCAATAATTAAATTATATTAACAAAATTTGGTACCTTTCTATCACTGAATATCTTAATGAAACTGTTATCCAAAATAAAGGGTATAATCACCACTCAATATCTTCTTTATCAGCCTCGGTTATCCTTGTTTTTGTGAAATTGCTGTTTCCAGTGTAATAAGTAATAAGTTCCAATTGAAATATACCAGAATGTTTTAATTATCAGCTTCTACCAATTTAAAATATTTTTCTTCTAAATAGCTTTATAAATGGGCAAAATACTCCTCTTTATTTACTGTTTCTTCTTTGCTTCTTAGTTATAAGCTTATTTTTTCTTTTTAATACTCTCCAATCACCATACAGATATTATAATTTTAGTATACTTTCAAATACTATAAAACACTGTATACTATCTGCTTCTACTATTTACTGATCAACTAACTTACAATAATCGTACAGATAAGGATATCTCCAAACTATTTATTAAAGATTATTTATTGATACATACAAAAAACTGACATCTCGAACGTGCAACTCTCCAATGACGTCACGATATTGATAACCATGTTGAAAACTGCTCCATCTGATCAATATTGAACGGTCTCGAATATTATACTATGCAAATAGGGTTAAGTTTTTTATATTGACGTTTTCTAGAGAATTCTTTACCCTTCTATCGAGAATTTTATGGGCATTTAGGCTTTTCAGATCGGAATATACACTTATATATAAACTGAACCCTTTGAATTAATACATAACACTATTTTACATCCGTAATTATTATTCAAAATGTCACTTATGAAGTTCAAATTCACTCATGTCATAATAATACAGTGTCAATTCAGTGTATATTTAGTTGCCTATGCACATGGCTCACTTAAATATATCTATAATATTTTAATTATTAAAATAAAACTTTTTACACTTATTATTATTTTAAATTCTTAAAAATACCCTCATATACATAAATAGTTTTTTATAATATTCTCTAGTCTATAACTTATAAATTATTTATTTAATCACTATTTAAGTTTATCAATTAAAATCATAATATTACCATGCCAATTTCTTCTATATCTATTATTATCTCAATATATATATATATATATATATATATATATATATATATATATATATTTCTATATATATATATATATATATATATATTTCTATATATATATATATATATATATATATATATATATATATTTATATATGGTGGGGTACACCTTACATGAATTTCGCCTGTTTGTTCGTTCTAGAGGAATTGCTGTTATAATACCAATTTCTTTCATTGGTTTGTCTCTTACAAGAGGGTTGTCATCCAAACTCATTTAAACTTTTAAATACACCGCCCAATTATTTGGGGTGGTACTTCTACCTTGCTGTTCTGTCAAATTTTTGACCTCAAGGTTGACTATCTTTGCACGGTTTAGTTCGGTCTGTTTCAATTAACGCCATTTTCCCGGCGGCAGCTGTGAGGCTTTGATCGGTAACTTCATTTACACTACTTTTTTAAAATAAGTTTTTATTAAAATCACCTATTTAATGCTACCTAAAGTTAAAATCAAAGCTAAATAATTATCAAATAGTTGAAAGTGGATCTATGATATTCTTAGTTCTTTTTCACTGCTTAATATAAAATAAAATATTACTTATACTTTAGACCACATGTCTGTTGCTGTGCTAATTTTTTAATAAGTTGCTAAATGTTGTTAGTTAATTGATTGTTTATACAATATTACCGTATAATGTCCATTTACTTAAGTTTTACTCACAAATCTGTTAATATCATTGACTGTCACAATTTTAACGACAATTGTTAAGATCGCGAACCAACCCAGATATTTGTTGACGAATGGGTTATCTCAAGGTCTTCTGGGTAGTGATTGCAGCAATTGACTCGTATTTGGATTGGATGACTTCTGTAAGTAACATTGTCATGGACGTCAATGAATTTCTGGGAGTGTACTCTTGTAATTTCAATAAAGGCATCGCACGTGGGTTGTACATTGAGAACATGATTCGTGTGGATGATTTGACGTCTCTGGACTCTCATTTGATAGTAATAGGCAGTGGGTCAGCAACTGTTATGAACCTAAGGTTTAGGTTGATCTTCTGGACATTGTAATCTTTGGAAAATACTACGGAAGTCTGGCGTGTTCTGGGAAGGCGTTCTTGTCGTTGTAGGAGTAAGGCTTCGCATTTGGCATCGCTGTCGATCGGGTTTGGAAGTGTATTGTAACGGATATTATAAAATAAAATTAAAAAAACGATGATTAACAGAATAAACGCCAAAAATGTATAATTAACAAAGAAATCAGCAAAAATATTCAGATTCGGTATGCACTTATTGATTGACAAAATAATTAATGTTGGAATATTGAACAGTATATAATAATAAAAAGTATAAAGCAAAAAATTATGTACGAATTGTTTCAATGTTAGACTTACATTAGTTTCAAAAACATCAAGTCCTCTTGTGTTAGACAGCTGATCTACCAGGGGTTTCACTAGGTATTCCTTACGTAGATTTCTGCAATGTGAGGACTTCACTGCTTATAAATTATACATTTTCAGGTAGTTGTCTTTAAAATGATATTGCCAACATTTTTAAGTTAAGTTCCTGGGACGACTTTATTGTAAGATAGTTTATTCGACTACATGAAATCAACTTTAACTTACGAATATCCAGTAGAAAAAATGTAGCATGTGATTGTCTTTAAAAAGGCCACATACAATGATGACAGTACAAGCAGAATATAGCCGCAAATGTCAAATATATTTCGGTTTGGCAGTGTTGGCATTTTGTTATAATTCATATTATGTTGTATGCTTCAAATATAAAGAGATAAAGCTTTTAAAAAGTATATTTTGATTATACTATATTATGAGTTCCGCAATTTTTAATTTATATGAAGCAATACCTTGTAAATATTTGTCTTTTTCGAGATTAATTGCAAACATCTGGCAACTGCTGATTTGACGATTGCCAAATCTATCCCCTAATCTATCAAAGGGTAACTGCTAAACAATTTCTAATAATTTACTGCAATTTATTTCCAAAGAAACAAATATTTACTTATTCTTGTTTTATATAAATCAAAAATTGCAGAATTCATAACATAATATTCGCTCCGAGGGTTAACAAAGTGTCAAAGCAAAGTCGACTGACCTGCTCATGGTGGCGATTGCTTGAAATTTTATCAGGACGCTTTTGTGCATGGTACAATGAACATATTCATTGTACCATGGATGCTAATAATCATCGAGCAAAAAGATAAAAGAGGGAATCTAATCGTTATGAAAAGGAGACCAAAAAAGTGGCCTCTGATGGCGGACATATCCGGAAATGCAAAGGCGCTAAATTTAAATTTTCCAACACTTATTAACAATAGCTATAAAATATTTTTCAGACGAGAAATTTTAGTTAAATATTAACTATAATAGTCTAAAAAGTGACACAATTGGTAAAAGATTTCAATATAAATAAAATTTCATGTGACAGTTGGGACAAACAATAACATAACCTAACTAAATTTGACTTCTTAAACAAGGAAAGAGACTGTCTATCCTTGTCTAAAGTGGCCTCTCAAGATGGCACTTCCTGTCTATCAATATGTTTACCCCCACTACCTTTACATTCCCTCTTTTGTCTTATTGCTCGATGCTGATAATGTATATATAACCTCACTTTCGCAGATTATGTTAATAAATCTTTATTAATCATGAGTTGGCCACGTGCCTAAGAGGTGGAGGCCATAAAACGAAAAAAGAAGAAGAAGAATCTTTATTAACGACAAAAAATAAAGAAAAAACGTCCTTCACAAATCTGACAGCGTGACACGTGACTGTAGATAGAGTGGAGCATGGCCTGGAATCTTATATGAATGACTTGGTTCATTCCCCCATCACTTTAACCCCAGCGAGTTAATAAAGAGAAATAACAGCATATCTCTCTCACGAAGACTTTAACCAATCATAAACCAAATCAAATAATCAAACGAAGCAATCAATTCTGTCAATCCAAAGTAATGACAGATCTTCCGTTTGTTTACAAGTTTTCAATTTTATTTTATTATCTTTAACTTTCGTTTGCATTTATTCTTAGTAATTTTAATTTAAATCTGGTTACTTAATTTTTAAAGTTTATTTTGAGTTACCTATTGTATCAAAGAATTGTTGTGTTGTGCTAGTAACAAAACTAAACATGGTGAATTATTGTATTGTTCGTTGTGTACAAATCATGGAAAAATTACAACAAGGATGATAGTAAGTTGTCAGGAAGCAAAAAATAAAAGTATTTAACTTCTACAACTTTTTAATTATGTAATTATTTTATAACTGTTTTATCTTAAACGACAAATAAATATACGTATATCTAGAAAAAATTGTGCATCTTTTATATATCCTTATTTTTCAATAAATTTTAATTAGTAACGAAGAAGCCCACAAAAGGCGCCAAAGGGTATGTATGTAAGGGGTGTTCATTGGAACGCTTTAAGCAGGGAAGTAGGTACGATGCCATTAAAAAGTACCTACAGAAAAAGACGAGGAAATCACCCAGAGAAGTCCAGGATGCCGAGAGGATAACAAACCAGAAGAAGATGGTGCAAAAGCGGAACATCAGGAAGAAAGAAGGCTGAAATTTCATAAGTTGACATGTATATATTATTAGGGCAATAAATGTTTTTATTTTTATTTGCCGCCAAAAGATGATTAGTATTGACCCCAGCCGCAAGGGGTCCTAATGAACGAAATTTATACATTGAGTTGCCTATCTATTTCTACTATTATATTATTTATCTATGGAGTGGAGACCCACGGAACAAATAAACCAAATGTACTTTTCTAAAGCTTTTTCTTTTTATATTTGAAGCATACAGCATTTACATTATAAAAACATGCAAATACTGCTATACTAAAATTTTCAATGTTTGATATTTGCGGCTATAATCAGCTTCTACTTTCGGTAAACTCAACCAAATTCTACTGCTAGAGATTAACTTTTAAAGTCGCCGGTCACTTCAAGCGTTGTTGCTGAGAGAACGGTGTAATCTATAGAAAAAGTGCTAATGAACATTTTTGTTCAAAATTATCTTGTTTTTTGTGCTACATTTCTTGTTTGAAACATTATTTTCTACAGCGTACAGATTCTTGGTAAATCCATGTTTCCCATTTCCTCACTACGAGAGAGGTTTTACTTAGCAAAATTCAGCTTCTGGTATGATATTTATAGGTTCAGTGGCATTTTCGTCTGTGGCGACTACAGTATTCTTTCTCTCACGCGAAATTCGGAATGAAGTATAATAAAAATGTAACTTTTCAAAATTTATTTATTAGTGGTTGTACAATATTAAAGTTCTTGTAGTCTAATAGAACTATACTCGTTGTACAAATAAATTTAGTAATATACGTTGTTTACACAACACTGTTTTCTCAATATTTTAATAAATATTGTAAGAACACGGCTTTATTAGTTAAGTTTAAAATACTTTTCTTAAAAATCCAATACGAAAGGATTCCAAAAAATTGTAACCATCTTTTGTGCAATTGCTGATATAATATTTTCTAATATGACTGGATTATAAGAAAACCATAAATTTATATTTACAATCCTGTCATCAGTTCATAAATTAAGAACCGGCCATATAGCATTTGCGGTTTCCGTAAATACTACAAAAATGACCAATAACAAAGGGTGAAAAAGTTAAGCTGTTTACAAATTATAAATCAATGAAAGTTGACATTCATACAAGAATGTGTTTTATGGGCAGTTAACACCTAAAAACAAGTTCTTATATTTTTATTATCCGTTAAAAGACTATTACATTATAAATGGGCACCTGTATTTTTTGTTCTTTCTTTAGATATTGTTGTTTGAAATAGAAGAGATTAAAAATAGGTATAAATATTTTTTTGATTTTATATTGTTTTATTTGACTTTTGATATAAATAGATAAACGATAAACTATTTTTGAAAATTAAGGCCTATCCTCGATAATCCTAACGGTAAAATTCAGTGAGCTATCTATTTCAAAAATATCTTTCTTTACGAAAACAAAATCCATTCACGAAGAATATTCTAAACGTCATCTGGTACTAAATTTTATATTTTTACCTACTTACAACCCCCTATTGTGAAGTCTTGGGTGTATACAATAAAGGGAGCGGGAGGTCTTCTATTCATTGCGATTATGGGGTAATTAGAATAATACGAGTATACCAGAGTAACATTATTTATTGAATAATTAATTCACAACTTAGCAAGGGTACATACAGGTAACAAATAAGCGTTCTGTAAATAATTCATAACAATTAAATCGAAGACAAACTTTTATAACAAAATAATGTATAACAAGATATAAGTGTATTGGTTTTTTATGTCTTATATTTTTTTTGCTGACAAATTGGCTTTTAACGTATACCTATATTACAGTTTGATGATAAATATTCTGAACAACGGATTACAAAAGTTTAGATTTATGAGATTTATGAGAAGCATTTATGAAACTTAGATGTATACTGAGTACTTATTTCAAAAATTTACAACTAAGGATTTAATTTGTTATATGTAAATATACTGTATTACTATATGGATGTAAAACATGGATCATGAAGGATAGTATGATGGACAATTTAGGTTGTGACTCAGATATATGATAAAGTATGGCAAAGATGCCATAACTATAAATTAAGACTATATTTACCAAAACGATACTCTCAAATTATTGAATCCTGCATCTTGGAAAGATATTTCAGAATTAAACAGGAATATACATAAACGGAACTGAACGAAATTATAGCAGGGCTGCCACAAAGAAGTGTCTTTTGTATACCTTTTGTATACGTATTATATTATTGTCCTAGAAAATAATACAATTGAAACATATACCGATGACACTTCTATCATAGCAATATGCAAAACCAGCCAGGAAGCGACAGAGAAATTACACAGATCTTTATCAAATATATACCTATTCCAGGGAAATAAGCAAAAAATAGACCATGTTCGTGACACTCACTAATCCAGGTCACTGACAACTTTTTTAGTTATTGTAGACCTATAGGAAGAAAACCTACTTGTTTCCTGCCTTGAATTTCGAGCCATTTTTTAATTATTAACAATTTAAGGTAAAACGCAATCTTTACTATGATTATTAATGATAATAGTGTTAAAAAAATAGATTTTTGGAAGAAAATTATTTTTTCACTATTCACATTTAATTGTTTAAACAAACTAGATTATGAATTAATTAATTAATATATAAACAAATTACATATTTGTAATGTACGTAGAAATTGCATACAAATTAAAAAATAATGATCAAAATCCATTGAGTAGAACCGGAGATATAGAAAATTTTATTAGTTTGAAATTTTATTGTTTGTTCGGTATGGATTTGTACTCCATGAATTTGTAGGTTCTTCCTAATCACCATTTGAACTACATTTTTAAAATTCGTAGAAGGTCCTGTAAAGGTACAATATTTGTGCAAATTTTTTATCAAAAAATACAAATCCCATTCTTTATCATGGCGTCAAAGAGGTTCCTTAATTATTATAATCAAATTAGTGTGAATTAACAAAAAAACATGGCTAACTTTGGCCCAAATTAACCTAGGTCAAATTTTTTTATTTGAAAATTCGGGGAAAATACTAGCTTTTCGAATGTAAAAAAAGATTTCTTCTAAGGACAATGTTTTTAAAGTTCTAAATGTTTATAAACTAGATAATTTCAAAAATTTGGCATCAGGATTTTTGATTATGATAAATCATTTTTTTATCATTTTTTAATACATATTGATAGTATCTTTTGCTTTCATTTGTCGCCCACAGCATTACCCTATCTTTATTATTTTCTGTCTCCAAATTTTGAGGGTTTGTTAAGTATCCCAATACCCAACCTTCGCTGGAACTCTAAAGTAAAGTTGTTGTATTCAAAGTTTTTAACAAATATCAATTGTCACTTATTTTGAAGTTTGCAAAGCAACAAATTGACTTTTCAACTTACAAAAATCAGCATTTTGAAGCTTTGTCAATATTCTAAAAAATAAAATTTTGTAATTTTATGTCAAGTATTTAGCTTTCTAATGGAGTGGAAAGAATCGCGTTTCTTGCATTACATTAAATCAATAAAAAACGGCTCCGAACTTTAGGCAGGAAGCAGGTAGGTTTTGTTTTTATATGTCTACAATAACTAAAATAGTTGTGAGCTGCCTGGATTATTGATTGTCACGAGATAATCATTATTACTCTGGACTAATATGACTGGACAAGCAAGTGACGAAACAAACTTCATATATTATGTAAACTTTACTAACAAAAACGTTCAAAATAAATAGTCCAATAAATATAATTAATCAAATTCCATATTCAAATACTGCAAAATATTTGGGTATTACTCTGAGTTCATGTAAAGAAGAAAAGAAAATAATAATTCTGATTGAAATACAAAAAAATGTACTGACCGATTGACCAAAATTTTACTCTGTTTCTACATAATAAATTATAATTATATAAATAAATACTGAAACAATAGTATTATTATAAAAACAGTATAAAAATTTAGAAGGAAAATGTCACAAACACCAGAAAATATTTCTATTCATATAAAAACTTAATCAAATTATAGGTACTTACTGCTTATTTATATAAAATTTCCTCAATCGTCGTCGACTTTTTCGTCCGGAACATAAACGTCTTCGCGAACTACCCATTTTAAAAACAACAAAACACACTGGTTTGTCAAAACTAGTTAAAAGTCGAAATAAGCCCTAATAATGTTATTCAACATTATTAAATGACCCTCCCTCTGTCTTACCTACTCGTCGGCGAGAGTCCAGAACTATCAACAAGGACAGCTTGTACTGACTTGCTGCTTTGTGTTACACTTTATGTTAAAAATAAAAACAGATTCGGAAAGTGGGTAAAATTCTGTAGTGCCCTATTTAAAAAAAAAAAATTACGTTTATTTTAACCAAAAATATTTAAAAAAAAAATATTGTTTAAACAATTTATTAATTTACAACCAAATAGTGCACTAGAACTTTTTAAGACCTTTCATATAAAAAAAGAATCATCTCAATATCTGCCATAGTTTTTGCGTTATTTGATATAAACTTTTACATTGGAATTAGTTATGCCCAGAATCGCGAGGAATGGCCTTAATAAGGGAATCCTAATTCACGTTTCTTTTATTCCTCTTTTTCTGTAGACATGACTTTGCCTGGTTTTCAATGCGCCTCCATTGAGTAGTCGTTATATCCTTTTCGTGGTCTACCTACTGATCGTCTTTATATTAAGGAACCGTCTCTGGCCATCTTTACTACTATACTTGTTATCATTTGGATTATAGGATTATGATCTTGCCTACTCCTTGATGTTCTTCACTTTACATCTCCGTCGAATATTTGTACTTCTAGCTCTGTCACATAGTGTCTTACCATCGATTTTTCTAAAAGTTTTTATCCCTGCGGTTTCTATTTTCTTGGATCTCTCTGTGCCAAGTCGTGTGTTTGCTGCGTATTTCATTATTGGTCTGATGACTGTTTAGTAAAATCTGCCCTTTATTTCTTTCCCGATATATTTATTTCTTCATATTGTCTCCATATTGAAGCATCCTGTGGCTCTATCTAGTCTCTTGGCGTTCCACTTTTGGAGATGTCAATTAATATACAGTAAGGGAGAAAATTGTGGAATAATTTCTCTTTTTTTTTTTTCGAGACTTGGGAACTTTTGAGACTTTCGTTTTTTTATTTTTAAATTATGATTGTTTGACATATATATCATACTAGTGACGATATCTAGCTGGACGTGATGACGTAATCGTAACATTAGCATAATTATGTATACAGAGTGTCCAAATAATATTATATAATAATTTTAATTAAATTAATTTACACAATAAGAAGTATGTAGGTAACGTGGTCCAAAAACCCGGTCATTAGAAAGGGAATCAGGGACTGCTCTACATCAGTTTTCTCTATTGCACTGTAGAAAAAGAGTCTATATTGCAAAGCTCGGTCTATATGTATTATAGTCTATGTGATCCACATTTCTCATTATTGTTACTAAGATGTTAAATTTTTTGAACATCCAAATAATTATTTATTTATTATATAAACCTAATTTATATGGTCAGATTACTTTAATTACGTCTTTTATAGGCCGGGAAATAATGAAGTCCAACTTGGGTTCAGAAAATAAAAAATATTTGGCTTTTCTCTCATGTACCAAATACTACGGAGAGAAATATAAAGAAGGAGTAACAAATACGCACGAAGATCTTATGGAGATCACCAAAGGATACGTGGCCTTGGGTGGAGGAGGGCTAGCGTTGTTTGGTACTGCATGTTTGTATACTTGGCCAGAATATTTTGAGGAGATCATTCTTCGCTTTGAGGATAATAATTTAGTGGACAGGACGCAGTTTTTGGACGATAGCTGTTATAGGTGAGTTATTCACTCTTGTTAAAACGGTTTTCAAAATCTTTAATTATTATTTCAGAGGTACTTTAGGAGCCTGTTTCTCTACAACCCTCGGTTCAGTGCTTCACGAACTATTTCATACTTTCGACTTAGGTCACACAGAAGAGGGAATAATGGGTAGAGGTTTCGATAATATTTACAAAGTTTTTACAAATTTCGACGTTCCGAATCAAACCCTAGAAGCTGGCTACGATACCCAAAGAACCTTCCAAGACAAAATTGAGTTCAAGGAAGAATTCGAACCGGAGAGTCTACTAGAGAGACTTAAGAATGAGAATAAGAAAAAAGAGTTCACTGTGATCAAGAAGTTTGAAGAAATCGACGATACCGTTCTAGGAAGAAGTTGTGCTGTGATATTGTGTTACCACAGGTAATCTAGTTAGGCTTAACATTTTAACGTATTATTAGACTCACCCTAGAAATTTTAGTTTTTTGAATTTCAAGCGCTTTAAAAGTATCCTCACAGTGATACAGAGCTGCTAAATTAAAGCTCTAACCCATGTAAAGGGTTATTAAAATGGGTGCTGCTAACCCATTAAAGCAAAAAATGTTTTTTCAAAATTGTCGATTTTTTGCTTAAGGTTCACTTATTTAGCAATGAGTTTTATTAAACCAAATTATTTATTATTTTCAAAAACAGTTTTGTAGTTTTTTTCAAAAATTTATGTTGCCATATGGCAACGCTATGTCTTTATGAGATTGCACAGACTATTTCAGAAAATTATTACATAAGTATATGTTAAAAACATTTATTTAGGTTTTTACTCATTTTTGATGAAATATAAAAAAATATAAAATTACATTCCAAACATAACTCAACATTATATTTTTTACATATTGTACGAATAATTGACTAACATCCTTCACCTGCATATCTCTTCTCTTTTTTTTTCTCTAAAGTGAGTATCAAAATATAATCTCTTTCATCATACCTCAAATCACCACTAATTCTATTTAAGGAAATACTATTACTTGGTGTAGCTAGTCTTCGACCCCCATGAGGCGCAGTTGCATATCGAGATACATATATTTTTGCAATTTTACTTCTGAAGTACAGTTGTGACATTTTTGTACCCACAGATGTTCAATGAATAATCCAAGCATTTACAATTGATACATCAACCAACCATGTAAATATCACCCACCATCCTTTTTTGAACGTACTGCAATCATATATCGACTGACGTCCATTAGGTCAGTTCCACTCATTCCACTATTATACTGACTAATGGCAAAAGATCTTGGTACTTAAATATGTTTGTGTTTGGCCTTAGAGGCCGTCACACCATAGGCATTCGAAGCAATTGTCACTTTAATATTTTTCAACAACCTTATGAATAAAATGCCATTATTACTTTCAATCGAAGAAAAATAATCTCCTTTGCATCCCGTTTAACGTAAAACTGTTTTAGATGTAAGAGGGCAGGTCTTTTGTACTATAGGCTGTCAAAATAGAAATTCAATTGAAAGCTGTTTTTTTAATGTTATCCGGCATAGCAATAAAAGGTGCAGTGCACTTTTCAAAAATTTGTTTGCCTACATTGGCAGACTTACTGTCTTACCGTATAAAATGGTCTTACGTATAAAAAATGAGTAAGTACCCTGAAGCAGAATTTATGCACCACATTTTGAATCCGAATCTAATTGGTTTACCTCGAATAACTATTTACATTAATGGCAACCGTAATACTTCACCATGTACTCGTCTTATATAATTTAGGTTTTCTTCCAGAATAAAGCAGTTTAATTTTGTTTTTATTAGATTCTTAGAGGTCTTAGTTTATAAACTTTATCCATTATTTCAAAAAACCGGTTTCTACTCATTGATTGACTAATAGCCTGATTATTCAGACCGGCACGTAAATCCCAATAAAATCTTTTACTTTGATGTGGATTATAGCCAAACATCAGTAAGATAGCCAAGAAAGATTTTATTTCATCCTTGGTTATAGCAAAATTAGGTGTATTTTAGAAGTATGCCTCATTGATTCCTTTACCAACAAATTCATCACATTCTCCTAAAAAAATTTCAAATAGTTCAATTCATCATTTAATTATGTTTTGATGAAACCTCTAAATCTCCAGATATCCAAGAACAGTTTTTGTCTAACCAATTTGCGGCCTAGTACATGACTCATCCTCTTTGTTGACCCCAGCATCGATGTCAATATAACCACCTATTATTTGGTTGTTGTGTGATACAACTTGAGCATTTGCAGAAAGTTGCTGTCCTGGTAATCGATTTATATCAAAGTCATCTTCTTCGCCTCCCGAGTCTTCTTCTGTTAAAATATTAAGCTCAGGAGGTTCAATGAATATCTGATTCACATCTAAATCATCCACATATGCTATTTGGAGACCTTCTTCTAAAGTCAAACCCCTTTGGAAACACATCAATGTCACTATGAATCCACCTCAAATCATAATTTTATGTATTTTACAACATTATTACTAAAGTGTCATCTGTTTATTCGATATTTATTACGAAATTCTTATTCTTCTTGTGCCCTGCTCGAGTATCGTGCATTGGCTATCAAATTGGTTATATTTACTAATTTTGTTAACGGCAGCTCGGAAATGGAATGCAGAGAATTTGTTAAACCATTCTCTCAGATATTACCAAATTACGCGAAAAAATTATGACTTAACCAAATAATATTACTTACTCGAATTTAATATCCATTTTGAATGTAACCTTTAACCACAGAAATTCGCTGTTTTTCAAACGTCACTGGCCAACCTGTAAATTCACAATAAACAACTAGATCAGAAATACGTGTTCCGACAATCTTACTGAAGTGACCTACAGCATGATCTTTACTACAAAAGACAAATAGTAGGAATATTTGTATAGACAGCAGATTCGCGTTGCCGTCATAGACGTATACAGATTGAACGAATTTAAAACGGATCATACAATTTAATATATGTCTGTTTGAACTGCATTTGAAATAGTGGACCAATATAAAACTTGGACAAAAATAAATCCATACCTGGGTTTAGACATTGTATAAAATATCGTTCAACTATCTGTCTCGCAAGAATGTTGTTTGCGTAACAATGTTGCCAATCGCCGTGTAATAATCCGATTTGTGGATCTTTTTGAGAGTTATATCTTCTTCGTATCTTTAAATAAATCGGATATTTGCCTATATTTTTCATTGTATTTACCAATCTACTACAACAGACTAACAAAAAAATAAACTTAATGGATTATAGTTATTTTCTTTTTTTCTTGTAAATATTTTATGGATAACACCTTATTTGAGAAACATCTAAAGGAATGAGGTTGACAACACCGCTCAAAGAAGGGCTTGTCTGATGTAGCCATAACTGGTTTGACAGCATAATAAAATCGTAGATTTATGTGTAGCTTTCAATTTTTATGATTTCAGAATCCAGCAGACCGCTAAAGTATTGGATTTTTATAATATAATTATTTTACAACATTTTGTTGGCCAACCACCTACAGCAAAATTGAGCCGAAATACATAATATTTAGTATGTTCCGAATTTATTTCGTTCAATCTGTATAATAACATAGACGGATCAGTCTGTAACTAATTGACGACAACATCTTTTTTTCGTTGTTAGTTGTGTCTCTGTCTTACATCAAGTAAGTATAGCCCCTTTTATTGGGGGCTGAGAGAGAGAGAGAGAGAAAGAGAGAGAGAGAGAGAGAGAGAGAGAGAAAGAGAGGGAGCGAGGAGTTTCAATGCGTTAGAGAGAGACAGATAACACAGTACGCGCAACCGGTATGCTCGGTCTATGTTAATACGCCTATGGTTCCCGTATGGTAACGTTGAGCTAAAATAGGTTAAGTCAAAAACGTGGAACTCTTTTATTTAATTGTCAAAACTTAATAAATGGTATTTTAATGTACTAACAGTACAATTTGAAAGTAGTGGATATTGATATTTTTCTATAGTAATGTTAGTTTTAAATTTGGTTAACATCTAATCATAAAACAAAACGATTCATCTCCTATTGGATTTTTTCTTCTTCTTCTTATTGTTTTTATGTAGACATGACTCTGCCTGCTTTTCAATGTGCCTCCAGTAAGTTATCGTTCCATCGTTTTCGTGGTCTTCCTACTGATCGTCTTCCTATAGGGGGAACCATCTCTTGCCGTCTTTACTACTCTATTTGTTGTCATTAGACTTATATGATCGTGCCATTCTACTCTTCTATTTCTTACCCAGTTCTTGATGTTCTCCACCGTGCATCTACGTCGTATATCTGTACTTCTAGCTCGGTCCCATAGTGTCTTACCATCAATTTTTCCAAGTTTTTTCATCTCTGCCAAACAGAGATGAAAAAGAGAGGACATTTTTTATCATCTCTGTGTTAGGTCTTGTTTCTGCCGCATATATCATTATTGGTCTGATGACTGTTTTGTAAATTCTGCCTTTCGATTCTTTCTCGATATTTTTATTTCTGTATATTGTTCCATTTAGGCAGCCTGCGGCTCTGTTTGCTCTATTCACTTGATCTTCCATTTCAGTTTCGAGCTTTTCGTACGTACCTAGATAATATGATACTTAGATATTTAAACTCCATCACTTGTTCTATTATCTGACCTTCCAGCTTTAATTTACATCTTAGCAAATTTGCTGTTGTAATCATGCATTTTGTCTTTTTTGAGGAAATTAACATGGTGCAGCATCCGTTGTAAATCATCTTCACTTTGAGAGAGTTCTATTGCGTCGTCTGCATAGCAGAAGTTATTTTTCTCCCATTTCGTATTCTTTTTTAGTTCTTGGTTTTATTATTATTTTATCCATAATCAGGTTGAACAATAAAGGACTCAGGGAATCTCCCTAACTTATCCCAATGCCAGCTTTAATAGGGGTAGTTAGTTCTACTTCTACTTTTACTTTTATTGTGTTGTTTTGGTAGTTTATTCGATCGTTTTGATTGTTCCTAGAGGTATCTCTCTTGGTTACAGTAAGTGTTTTAATTTGACTCGGTCAAATGTCTTCGTAAGGTCCATGAAACATATATATAAACATAATTATGTTTACTATAATTGCCTTAGTAGTCGGTGCGTTTTGATTTGGTTTGAGTCTTCTTACAAACTCCTTCTGATGACGGGTAGACCCAGAAACACGTGTCAGGGAGTGGTAAGAGACTCAAATTAAATCGAAACGCAACCGTCATTTATAAATATGTCGGTTTGTTGTATTCTAATGATTTCTCTTGCACTTGCCTCATTATAAATATAGCGTCGGTGCATGATATTCCCGAACTAAAACCTTTGTTGTTTGTCTGCTAGTGTTATAATAATTTCATTCAGTTTATTCGTTATAACTTTGGTTGTTAATTTTAGTGTTGTGTTTAATAAATTAATTCCTCTGTAATTTTCCAGGTCCGATTTGTCTCTTTTTTTAAAAAGAGGTATTAGGATGCTTGATCTCAGTGGCGGCTTGTGGCCTAAAAAAGTGATGAAGATGAGGAAAGCTTGGCGGAGCCAAAAGGAGTTTTGGTACCTACTTCGCGCCCAAATCTCATTAAAAATACGTTAAAAAAATTTATAGAGTTTAGGGCCCTAATAACTTGAAAACAGTTTTTTAGGGCACTTATACTAAATACGATTCGTTCTGTTTGCCTGGGGTATTTTAGTTCTGAACCTTGACATTTCATTGAGGGTTTTTGGGCGATTAAAACACCACGCCTACTAAAACGGCTTTGTGAGTTTCGATTCAGCCGCCCACTCTGGGTCAGATGCTGATTGCAGCCGACCACTCTGGATCAGACACAGATGTTTAATATACTGGTTGGTCGACCACGTAAAAGAACATCCCTTTTATCTTCATTTTTTCAATGCCTAAACGGAGTCTCTAATATATTACACACCAAGTCATTAATTGGATTCATGTCTGTCTAAAATTATTTTTGTCCAAACGAAGTCCACGAGAACACTTTATATCCGAAATCCGAAACAAACAACAGAGAAATGTATTAATAAAGTGCACTAAACAATACTACTATACTATACTATACTATACTATACTATACTATACTATACTATACTATACTATACTATACTATACTATACTATACTATACTATACTATACTATACTATACTATACTATACTATACTATACTATACTATAAAATTTCCGAAAAATAATAATACCAAATATACATCCAACAGTGGTAGTGAAGACGGATAATGAATTTTTAGACGGAACTGCACTCGCCAGTTTTCTCAGTTATCACTAAGATTAGGCTGACGTCACGTTGCCATGGCAACCGTGAATGCTTATGCAGATGGATTTCGCATTCTTTTTTAATTTTTAGATTAATTAAAAGAGAATAAATAATTTATATCAGAATTTAGATGTAATAATGTTGCTTTCATTTTTTATTTATTTTTCTCAATTTAATTATATTTTTTTGGCGAACCTCACCTTCACCTACTTCACCTGGCCAGCCGCCGCTGCTTGATCTCCATTCTTGAGGAATTCTGTTTTGTTCTATTATTTTTTGGATTAGTTTTAATAGTTGTTTGGTCAGATTGGCTCTTCCGTACTTTAGGAGTTTGTTCCGTATTCTGTTCTCTCGTGGAGATTTTTAATTTTTTAATTTCCTTAATGCTTCCTTTACCTCTTCCTCCTCAATATTTATTTCTTCGTTTGTCGTCACCTCTGGTGTTGGTGGTTCATTATCGTCATCTTTAGCAAATAGGGATCGAAAGTAAGTCTACCCATGTTTCCTTCTGAGTGTGTTTCGTTTTTATTATTTCGTTTATCTCTTTTCTTTGTCCTCTGATCATTCTCCATATTTCTTTTTGTGTTCTGTAGAAGTCTTGTTTTATCTGTTTTAAGAAATTATGTCCGTGTTCTTTTTTTTTTTATTTGTCTAACTAAAGTATTCGTTTGGATTTTTTCAGATTTTTCTGTTAAGCAAATCTCTTCTGTTACTGCTCTATTAGAAAATAAATCATAATAGTCAAAGATAAATAGCAAGAAAATGTGGTGTAAAAGTTGGGTCAAAAACTTAAGAGTCCTGTTACATCTGTTAGGAAAGGTCGGTGTGGCAGGAATGCTTCAGTCAACTTGTATGGCAATGAATTTTAAAGAATTTGGCTGTAAAGCACAGAAGAGCCACCCATAGAGGCATTAGAAATAAATTAAAACAAGCAGCGTGTTCAGTTTTGGTGGCTACTGTATGCCGAAATTTGTACAGCATGGGGTTAAAAGTCGCAGGCCTCTTAAGTAGCCAAAATTAACACCACACATGTTTAAGAAATGCTTAGCTTGGGCCAATTTGTATAAAGACTGAACTATTGATGATTATTTGATATAATATTGATGATACATGGTCGCACGGTCTTTATGCAGGTTGGATCACCTTGCCATACGGATTGAAAGTTTTTTAATACGGCAAGAAATTACTCTATCACTATGACCTAGCAACTCACCAGTCATGAACCAATAACATCAAAAATGTCTGAGAATGCCTCTAGAATGAAATTGGACGAGGAAATAATAACAGAAAAGGTTTAGTGGATCAGAGTAGAGATAATCATTTTTCATTGGAACCATAGTGACCATTTAAAAGAAAAAGCAGCAAAATGCATAAATAGCATGCCTAGGAGAATGGTTGCAGTTCTTAAAGCCAAGCGTGGCGATTTTTTTCAACATGCACATATGTTATGACTATCATTATTTTAATTCTCTTATGTATAGTTACAAAGTTATAATTATAATTGATTATGAACAAAAAAAAACAGAATTTGCTAAGTGACTAATAATATGAGTAGAGATAATGAGTATATTTTAGCAATTATGTGTTTTTAAAATACAGAAAAGTGGATGATAAGTGGTATTCTTAACAAAATGCCGTGTCTGTCAACATCGTGCGAGATAAAAAAATGAGGATCTATGATGGTTTCACGTTCCACTATTTGCTAGCTGGCGGGTTCAATAATAATAGTAATATCGCAACGTCCATTTCGATAATGTACTACATTGTGAAACGTACATAAATCTATTTTAATATGTACTATAATTTTTTTAGGTGGTTTAATCAAACAGTCTCTAAGCAATCGTCATTGCTCACTTTTGATCCGTTTAACAAACTAATCAAGTCAACAGCAGGAGTTCGAGTAGTTGAAATACGAAGCGTAGAAAAAGAACTGGTGTTACACAGTTGGGTTTTCGATGGAAGAATCTTAAAATTTTCATTCCAAATACCTCAAGATATTCTAAAAGGAACCAACAATTCCAGCTGTATCGTTTTTGTGGAAGATACTATTGGTTGCATTTTGAAGGAAGAATTCAGTGTTTAAAATAGGGTGATCAAAATTGTTTTACTAGTACAAATGTTTACATAAAAGTTGACATAGAATATATTCTGTAACTGTAACAAAGTTTGTTCTACAAGTTGTAATAACTATTAAGAATGTGCCAAAGTTTAAGTAAAAGTTGATTGCAAATGTTAGCTTCATATGGCAAACAAAAAAATATTATAATATTAACAAGAACGAGATAAATGCTTAGTTCTATCGAAACTACTGGCGCTGATGTCATATTGTTAGTATAATTTCACAGTTTGCTAAAATACTATTTAAAAATATTTATTAAACGTATAAAATATTTTAAATTATTAAAAATAGTGTTAAACAGTTATCTTCTTAATTCTTTCTACAAATTTTTTTCAAATTATTTTTTTGTCTTTTATACCTTTTTATATGGGTATAAGGTCATGTGAAAATCTCCCAAAAAACCATACCGAAACATATATTATATCCCAATGGCTTCAAAGGATGACTCGGCGCGTGTTTGATTCAGATTGAGTATTTGCTCCTGCATGAAACTTATAGACCCGCTGATCCACCTACCAATTAAAAACACACCTCTTCTCCTTTCTTCTTCTTTTCTGCTAATGTAATTTCAGGTGTGCCACTGATGATACACCATCAACTGGAAATTGTAACCTACCGCGGTCGGCCTTCCTTTTTTCTTCTAGTGTGAGCTCTAAAATGCGTTACTTGAGAGCAGGTACATGAACTATTTAATCTAATATATCAGACTGCCAAAATCCCCAATGACAATCGCTGCAATCGACCTTTGTGTCAATACACAAAAAGTCTGGTGCAATATCCTGCTCAGATCATAGAACAATAGCTTTAATGAGTCATACAGTTATACCATTTCTGAAAATAATACATAGCAGAATTGTTAAAACTCTTAAATATGAAATTAGTGACACACAATTTGGCTTTAGAAATGGCATGGTCACAAGAGATGCTTTGTTCGGCTTGAATGTGCTCGCCCAGAGATGCATGGATATGAGTCTGGACATGTTTTGTAGATTTTGAAAAAGCATTTGATAAAGTTAAACATAAAAAGTTTGTAGATATATTAAAAAGCAAAAATATTGACAGTCGTGGTATGAAAATTATATCTAATCTATATTGGAATTAAACTACCAAGGTAAGAGTTGACAACCAGAACAACCGAGATATCAAAATGTATAGTGGAGTCCGCCAGGTTTGCCTACTCTCACCACTACTCTGCAATGTCTAAAGTAAAGCGGTATTTAAAGAAACGCTCTCACATTCAATAGAAGGTATATCTATCAATGGAGAAGTTTCGAATAACTTGTGGTTTGCAGACGATAGAGTAATAATGACGGATAACAACAATTATTTACAGAATTACTTAATTAATGCTGTCATGAATACGGATTAAGGATGAATTTAAAAAAAAAACCTAAATGCATGATTATGACTAAATCAGCAGATGCAAACATCCAATTGATTGTTGAGGATAATGTAATTGAAAGGGTGGATACCTACAAATACTTAGGAATATGGATAATATCAAATATAGACCAAACCAAAGAAAATAAGACGCGTATTGAAATAGCACATGCATCATTCGTTAAACTTAAAAATTTTATAAAAATCGTAAAATAGTTTCGAAACACAATTCACAAACACAATATTGTTGCTTCTTAAAAGGCAGAAAATATTGATTTTTCACGTTGAGAACCCCTATGAATAGCTCTTCTGACGAGACCTATTGGGTCGAAATACGTATCAAGAGATACATAGGATTTGTTTGCGTGAAATCAAATATTTGTTGCCTTTTCTCATTTTAAAAATTTTCTTTGTTGTCGAGATATAGGGTTAGGACTACGCCTAAGAATGCTTCGGTATTACGTATTCACTACTCTTTTTTCTGGCTTGGAAGCATGGACATTAAAACAAGTGCATCTGAATAAGTTGGCTGCCTTTAAATTTTGGTATTACACAAGAATCCTACGAATATCTTGGACTCAAGGAATATCAACCGTAGAAGTTACTAGAAGAATAGGAAATAAAGCTAAAATAGTATTTACTATCAAAAGAAGAAAACTTGAGTACTTAGGCCATGTTAAAAGAGGGCAAAGATACTGATTATTGCAGCGTATTATGCAAGGCAAAATTTAAGGAAAGCGAAATGTGGGAACACGAAGAATACCATGGGTTAAGAACATGAGGGTCTGGAACATGAGAACCAGTGAAGGAAATATGTACTTAAGAAAGAGATATTAGAGTTTATAAAACCTGCGTGAATTGAAAGAACGGTCTGGAACATGAGAACTAGTGAAGTAAATATGTACTTAAGAAAGAGATAATCCGATGGAATAATTGATATAATTTGTTCAATCTAGGGATTCAAGTAAAAATTAGTTTATAAAACCTGCGTTCGCCTAATACTGACATACACAATAGAAACAAGAAATAATGATATCATGAATAGAACGAAGAAGAAATTTGAATCAACATGTAAAAATAATGGGAGAAGATATAATTGCAAAAATTGTATTAGATGGCAAGAGAGCTAGACCTAAGAATCATAGAAAAGACGAAAATATTAACCGCTAAATACAGATCATAGACGTTATGCGTATGAGAAAGAATATGTATTGAACAAGCAGCTTATGGAAACATGACGAAAAAAATAAAATAACAAGTAGGAAAATTAAGACTATAGAATCAATAGCTTGTTTTGCTATTTAAGAACAATTTAATTCAATTTTTAATTTGTAATATACATAACATGAGTTCTCTAACGTCATCAGTACCAGTGGTTTTGGAAAACTATTACAATATTATAATCCTATAGTTCTTTGGTTTTAAACATTAAATTGTATTTATGTTTTTGATTCTTTTCCAGTAGTTAATTAGTTGTTTATGCTTAAATGTTTTTATAAGTTGCTTTTAAAGCAATGATTTTCATACCAACTTTCCAAAATATGACTGAAGTGAGAAAAGAGGCCTGTCGGTGTTAACTTCGACTATATTTCATATATTGACGTAGATTATCTACGTATTTATTAAACTAATAAATGTAATTCCTAAATACAATAATAAATTTGTGGAAAAAAAGTAGTTTTGTTGAATATTTTTACTCCTACATAATAATTATAAGGACAAACAAACTTACAAGAAGGAAGAAATACATCTAAACACCTTTCGACGATTATACGTCATGTTCTACCATATATGTATATTGTAACCATCGAGCAAAAAGACAAAAGAGGGAATGTAAAGGCAGTGGGGGCATAAATATTGTTAGACAAGAAGTGCGGCCTTTAGAGCCCACATTAAACAAGGAAAGATAGTCTCTCTCCTTGTTTGAGATCAAATTTAGTTGGGTTATGTTATTGTTTGTCCAAAATGTCACATGAAATCTTATTTATATTGAAGTTTTTTAACAGTTGTGTCACATTTTAGACTATAAGCGTTAATTAATTAAAACTTTCTCGTCTAAGACACATTCTGAAAAATATAATATACCTACTGTTAATAAGAATCGGAAAATTTAAACTTGGCGTATTCGCATTTCCGGATATGTCCGCCATCAGAGGCCACTTTTTTGGTCTCCTTTTCATAAGGATTAGATTCCTTCTTTTGTCTTTTTGCTCGATGATTGTAACAGACAGTGAACCGAGCTAGTAGGAAGTAGGCTTAGGACACTTCGTGTCTCGAAGGCACCGTTGGTCAGTCGTTAGAGATGATAGGCGGGGTTGTTTAGGAAAGTGGTGAATCCACGAAAGTTATAAAGTTTACCAACACATGGCGTCACTGTTTTTAAATATTACAATTTCAACAAAAATGGAATGCTCATATTATAAAAAAAGACTAAATGGAAAGACGTTAAATTAATAAAAGAAACATACATATATTTAAGGTGTAGTCAGATCTAAAAGAGCTATATATATATATATATATATATATATATATATATATATATATATATATAAAAATATATATATATATATATATATATATATATATATATATATATATATATATATATATATATATATATATATATATATATACAGTAACGGGCTACTGGTAAACAACAGTTGAAGGTAACCGGGAACGATCCAATACTAAGGAAGCAATAAAAAACGGGTGCTTCAAAGTGAGTGTCTTCTATTAAAAGTCAAGCTTTCGCCACATAATTTTGGGCTAAATATTACAATTTCAACAAAAATGGAATGCTCATATTATAAAAAAAGACTAAATGGAAAGACGATAAATTAATAAAAGAAACATACATATATTTAAGGTGTAGTCAGATCTAAAAGAGCTATATATATATATATATATATATATATATATATATATATATATATACAGTAAGGGGCTACTGGCAAACAACAGTTGAAGGTAACCGGGAACGACCCAATACTAAGGAAGCAATAAAAAACGGGTGCTTCAAAGTGAGTGTCTTCTATTAAAAGTCAAGCTTTCGCCACATAATTTTGGGCTTCATCAGAACTTGCTGTAATCGAAAAACATTCTTTACTATCATCATAATTAAAGATGTTATTTTTAATATTACCGGCGATTAATAATGTGTTGAACCTATTCTGGGCATTCTAAGATATAACCACATCTCGAAGGCTTCTAATTTGTCCATCATTTTAACCTTCATAATCCAGGTTTCACATCCATACAGTAAGACAATCGTGGGCAGAGATAAAGAATGAATATGTAAGAGAGGCTGCACCATAATCAGTAGAATATGCTGAGAAGGCTACTGGAAACAGTAGAGATGACAGAACCGAGAAGAATCGCAGGAAATATGCTGAGAGATCGCAAAAGAAGTAAAGCTATTAGAAAAAAATGTAACTAATGTAGTTTATTATATTATCAAACAATGACGTATAATAATATATAGACTCGGTGAACGCTTTAAAAAGTGTCCAAAACATGAATACCTTTGTTATTGTTTATTATTTTGATACGAAGGTGCACGAAGTTCATGATTTCTTACGAAGCATCACGAAGTTGATCTAGTGTTTGAAAACATCATGGACGTATGAAAACATTTTCTCCATTTTGTGTGACAAGCAAATTTTATTTTAAATTGTTGAGAGTTATTTACTTACTATTTTAGTAAAATGGCATACTATTTTATCAAAATAATTAGTTCTCTTATAGACGGGAACAAAAAGAAATCATAAATATTTAATTTTAATTAAAAAATAATTATTGTCATTAACATATAAATGAGCACGCCGCTGTTGTGATAAACATACCTTCAACCTTGAGCCGAGATCTTTCGGACACTCGATTCTATAGCGAGAATAGGGGACTGCGTAGTCTATATATTATACGTCATTGGTATCAAAAATCAACATAACCTTATTTTCACTTATATCATAAGCACATAATACACCACCCAACATAAAATACTTTGAATTGTTGAATTGATTTATCGGGATATCTTACGTTAAATAAAGATCTGACAAAGCGCCTGAATTGCCTGAATAAAACATCTGTGTTGTTGCTATTTTCTTATTAATATTTTTGTTTTCTTAACAATAAATAGGGCTATATTAAATAATACAATAAATGTATACTTTGAGCACAGAATAATAAACATACAGAATACCCACTCTCCACGGAAAATTAAGTACGCGCATCTCCTCCGCGCAGACGTTCCGCCATGTTTTAGGAGGATTTTAAAGAAATTATGTGGTGTGCATGGAAAAATTAACCAGGTTTATTTGACTTACGGCAATCATAGACATACTATACAATTATATTAACATTGTTAAATATAATAACATAAATATAATATAATTAAACATAAATATAAACAATTACATAACCACACAAATCATATGTATGTGTCCTCCTCAAACATGCCGCGCGTGCTGAAAAACTTCAAAGGCGGCATCTGAGAGTGTCCCTTCTGATTGTTTATTATTCTGTGCTTTGAGCGGCAATACCATAGAACAAACTTGCACCTAAATGTTTGTGACAACCAATGCAGACCGGTCTGGCAGCGTCACTTGACAGTTACCTAGCAACGATAAATACAAACAAACATTTTAATCTGAAGTATTTTATTATGAGTGACCCAACTGAAAATGATTTACTTGAGGGTAAGTAATATAAAACTTTATAGTGGTTTTATTTCAAGTATAATTTGCCACTTGTATAGATAAAGTATATTTTGTATCACAAATTTGGCCCTCCAATCCCTCACGACTATTTATGACAAGTCTTGCTTTACTGATTCCAACCAGTTCTTCTTTGAACGTCGTCTTCTTTTTTACCTTTTCCCCATCTTTTAGTATTGTTTTAAAATTTGGATTCTGTGAAATTCGTATAATGCGACCCTTTGGGCTTGTATTTTTGCTGTAAGTATTGGTTTTTCATGGATGTGTATTATTGCTTTATTTGTTCCTCTTCTTTGGATTCTTGGATATTCTCCCGAATATTCTCTGCACCTTTTCTGGGCACCTTGTAGCGTTTTTTTATTTATTGTGTATATAAAATATTTCTATGGTACGTCCCTGTTGTTTCTACCAAGAAATCGATCAATAAAGTTAAATGTAGGTACGTTGTAAATATTTCAAGTTTTTTTGACGAGATTTTTAAATGCGTATTAACGTTGGAAATATGTTTTTATCTCTGTGTTACAATGTTAGGTGAAACAAACAGTTTTTTGTCGCCAAAGAGGTGTTATGTTACATGAATTCCCCCTAATATTCCAGTTGACAAAAAGTTGTTTTTCGTTATTAGAATGAGAGTCAAAAAGAATATTTGTTTATTTAGGATACCAATACTGGCGTCTAAAAACGCAATAAAGGAATATTTAAAAGGTTTTTTTTCGATACGAGCGAGGGGATATTGTTTTGGTTCTTGAGTTTGTGGGGACAGGTTAGCTGCAAGACGGAAGGGAAATTTTTGGCGAGTTTCTTGTAAAATGTAACGAAGAGGAGTCGACATTTGAGTTTCAAACGGGGCAGACATGTGACAATGGGAGTCGAGATTTGAGTTCCAAACGGGGCAGACATGGACAATTGAGACCAAGATTTGATTTGAAAAGGAGTCGAGATTTAAGTTCCAAGCGGGGCAGACATGTGGGAATGGAGTAAAAGATTTGAGAGGAAGTGATGAAGAACTTCTCGAAGAAAAAAGTCGACAAATTTTGTTAGTTAGAGGAACAATTACCCTCTGTAATAAGACAGGTTTTGAAAAGGGTAACTACTAAATATTTAAAGAAGTATGATATAGGATGTCCCCGTAGTCGGCTCGATTCTTCCACCAAGTTCCTGTTCCTATCGTTTTGTCCTGGAGTGTAGAACTAGTTCCTGATGGTTGCTGCCTTCCAATTTTGAAAGTTTTGTCCGAGTAGCTTCCCCAGAGATGCAAAGTTTCAAAGTGTTTGTATAAAAAAAAAACATTAAGGTAACAATTCAATATATTAATTTTTCAAAGTAAAGACAGATATTTTTTGGCTAAAGTAATAATTGCTTTCATTCTTTGTCATCAAAATTAAATGTGATACCTGACAGCAAGTTTAATTTGTTTTTTTGTTATGACAATTTTAATTTGATAATTATGTAGAAACGATATTTCATATATAAGTTTAAATTTATATGTTTTCATTAAGAAGGATCCTTAATTTTTGATAATCTAATTGGCCATAATATAGTAAACAAAGAACATGTAAGTTTTTGTTATTTGTATTATGTTATATGATATGTTTCTTTTATAATATGTATTTTTGATCTGTTTTGTTTGAGACAAAAATAAATGTTTAATTTGTTTCTCTGATCTGTTTTGAGTTTTATTTGAAAAAGATATTTTTTTTTATATTTTTGATGTTATACAATTATTTCCCTAGTTACAACTAGTGGTTGTAATAGGTATAATTGGGCACCTCAAGTGGCGCCCTATATTAAATTTCTTGAGGTGTTTTCGTTTATTTTCATTCTGTTTGTCCCAAGAGATTTGTATAAGTACCCCTTTATTTCTTTTTTTTGTAATTGCCCAATCCAACCCCCAATATCTTCAACTTATCCACGACCCAGCTCTCCAACAACCAACTGAGTGTCCGTATGCACTTGTTTCGATTATTTTGTTTGCCCAATCTTGTCCCCCATATTCTTACCCTGTGGTAAGCAAAATAGTCGTTACAATTTTGTCGCCCAACCTAGGGGCTTTTGAATATTTCCGTTTCTTTTAGATTTTGATTTCCTTTTTTCCCAAGCCACATATCTTTTTCAGTTTCCCCAGTTCCCTGCCATATATATGAAACTTTTTTCCTTTTGAATAGTGCCCCAAAGTGTCTCACAAACAGTAGTGTATTTGTATTACAATGTATGTATTTTGTACCAACATTATGTATTGTTGTTTTTTCAGGTAATGTACTTATAGTGACATATGTATTGTTCTTCATATATGTAATGGTAAATGAAAGCAAATATTTGAGTTAAATATTTAAATATGAGTTTTAATTGAAGTATTGATATTGAAAAGAATTTAAAAACAGTAGCAAATTATACAGTTACTGTTACATTTATTTTTTTATTGATTCGACAAATTTTACAGAATAATCGGTTTTTGTAATTTTTTATTTGTTGGGTCATTTTGAGTAAATGTGTGTATTCGTTTGAGTGACTTTTGAGCTATGTAGTTGAGAAGTAGTATTATGCAGTTTGTCTTCTAATTAACCGTCTCTGAAGGTGTATTTAAATGCCAAGGGTTAATTAATGTTGTTGTACGAGGGGTAGTCATTGTGAGTCGTAGAGAAGATTCGACAAGTTTAGTCTCAGTAGTAGACTGTTTATTGTGTATCCTTTCTTGTATCTGAATGACCACAGGTGTAATATTTGTGATCAGGAGATGCTGTTTTAGTTTTGACTAGGAGCAGTCTCATTTAGTTTTCGGAACAAGAGTTGGTTTATTTTGGTATTATTTAGTGTAGCTCACTCAAAGGTCAAGTTTTCAATATTATTAGTATTTTGTCTTTCCTTGTATGTACGGTTTAATTTGTTTGTTAGTGTCCATGTTGTCCCATGTTGTTTGAAACCATTTTTTTAGTCCTTGTTAGTGGAAGTGTGAACTTTTAGGAGACAGGTTAAAGACCTCATTTTTTGTTTACCAACTGATTACTAAGTCAAGAGCAGAAGTTGCAGCAAACTGATTGAGTTTTGGATTTCAGTACGCGGGAGTGCAAGTGAGACTTACTATCAGGTGATAAATGGAAACGGTTGTTTCTTAAAATTGTCATATTTTCTACCAGTTGTTGAAGTTGATTTTAGTTATTTTGTGTGTTTGTTTTCATCCAATTTTTGAAAAATGAAGTCCACTCAGGTTAATCATTTGAAATCAGGAGAGTTATCTTATGAGCTTTTCATAAGAGGTAAAAATGTCCCAAATAAGACAGTTGATGATAAGAGAAAGATGTTAAGAGCTTTGTTGGCCAAGGAGGCCACTTTGTCTTCAAGTTTAGTCGATTTGGTTAATAATGTAGTAGATCCTAAAGAAGAGTTGAATGAGATCATGTTGATTATAAAAGATTTATATAGTTGTGCTCAATCAATAAATGTAGAATCAAATAAGGCTGATTTTGCTAGATTTGAGACAAGGTCTACACATTTAGATACCAGATTAGAAAATTTCCCTATGAATGATGTTGAGGAAGATGTATTAAAGTTTGTTGAAGAGTGTAAAGATGATTTGTTAGTGTTGAAGGGTAATGTGTTAGAAAAAGAGGAAATGTTTGATGATATAGTAAAACCATCCACTAGTAGCCCAGTTTCAGTCCCTGTAGTTCAAAGTTGTACAGTCCCAGCCCCAATAATACAGGTTTCAACTCCTGTCATTATTTCTGATCTACATATTAAGTTTAATGGTGAGAGTAAAGCTCTTCCCACATTTTTAGAGAAAGTTAAAGATTCTGCTAGGTCTCGGAATATTTCCGAAGACATCCTGTTTCGCTCAGCTATTGAGTTATTTGAAGGTAATGCTGCTATTTGGTATAGGAGTGTTAGAGATAAAATTAATAGTTGGGATGAGTTGGTAGCCCTACTCAAATCTGCTTTTTTACACCCAGATTATAATGATAATCTCTTCGAAGAAATTAAAAGTAGAAAGCAAAAAAGGAATGAATCCATAACCATTTATTCAGCAGTGATGGAAAACCTTTTTAAACGTTTGGAAACTTATCCTAGTGAAGCCCAAAAAGTAAAAATAATGAGGAAAAATATTTTAGTGGATTACATTCCACTGATAGCCCTTCAAGATTTTGCTACAGTAGAAATGTTAGTAGCAACTATAAAACGTTTAGAGCAGAATGTCCTGCCCTTGTTGCAGACTACTAAAGGTCTTGCAGGTATTTCAATTGATGATTCAGAAAAAGCCAAAGAACAAGTTCATGTGGTGAATAATCAAACCAAGCAAGATAGAAGTGGAGTAGGTAACAGACAGGACAGAGAAAATTTTTCTAGGAGACCCAATCCCAAATTTAAGTATGAAAATAATAGACCCAGTCCGCCAGAGAATACTGAAATAAGAAATCAGTCTTTTTCGTCCCCACCCCCAATGATGCAATCTTTTTCGTCCCCACCTTCATTAATGCAGTCAGCCCCTTATCAAGCTCCAAGAAATCCGAAAAAGATTATTTGTTTCAATTGTAATAGACCAGGTCATATTTCCCGTGACTGTAGAAGTAAATCAGTATCTTGTTGGCGTTGTGGTCATAAAGGTGTGATCACATCTTCTTGTCCTAAGTGTTGTATTTCGAATAGGTTCAAGTCCAATAGACCTTACAGGTCATCAGTGAACCCAATTTTTGAAAAGAAAGATTTTGATAGTCGTCCCCATGTTAATTGTTTAGAAGTTAATGTAGATAGAATAGACCCTTGGTTCGATAATTTGAGATCAAAGATAATCCGATCCCCCCTTGATTTTCCACAGTGGAAGGTGGAGAATGATTTTGTTTATAAGTTTGCCCCTACCAAAAATTCTTTTAAGACTAATGATGTAGAGTGGAAAATTCTTGTGCCCAAACCACAAAGGTTTGAAGTTATGAAGTCTTGTCATGAGCCACCTACGTGTGCTCACTTTGGATTTTCCAAAACTTTGTCCCGTATTCAGGAAAGATATTATTGGCCCCAGATGCGTGTTGATGTGCTTAAGTTTGTCAGGTCATGTAAAGTTTGTGGTGCTCAGAAGACACCAAATTATGCTCCATTAGGTAAAATGGGTAAACAGAGAGAGGCCAAGTTTCCTTGGCAAATAGTTGCAATAGATCTGATAGGTCCCTTTGTTCGTTCAAAGAAAGGTTATACGTGGTTATTAGTAGTTGCTGATTGGTTTAGTAAATATACTTTAGTCCAACCTTTGAGAAAGGCCACGGCTAAGAATATTGTTGAGTTTTTGGAAAATGATCTTTTCCTAATGTTTGGTGTTCCTCAATATGTGATTTGTGATAATGCCTCAAATCTGAACAATCCTCTCTTAATTGAGCTCTGTAATAGGTATAACGTTCAGAAAGTATGGTTTAGCCCAGTATATGCACCTCAGTGTAATTTTGTGGAGAGGAACAATAGAACCATTGGTACAGCAATACGTATGTATGTTAAAGACCACGTAGATTGGGATAAGAATTTAGCAAAGATCAGACAAGCTATTAACACTGCAAAGCATGAAGTGACTGGATATACTCCAGCTTTCCTGAATTATGGCCGTCATGTTCCTTTAAGTGGAAACTATTATGGTGTTGATCATAAGGATCAACAGAATCAAGATATCGAGATAATTCCAGGTGACCGTAATATGTATGCTTCAGAAGTCAAAGGGTTAGATAAAGTTTTTGAAAAGGTTAAGGCTAATCTTCGAAAAGGATATGAACGTAACGCTAGGAGTTACAACTTACGTAGAAGAGAAGTCCAATTTCAAGTGGGTGATAGAGTTTGGAAAAGAAATAAGGTTTTGTCTTGTGCTGTCAACAAGTTTATGTCCAAACTAGCACCGAAGTATATTGAAGCAACTATCAAGGAAAAATTGTCACCACTGGTTTATCGTTTGTCAGATTTAAATGGTTCAGATCTTGGTAAGTGGCACATTAAAGATTTAAAGCCTTTTGTGTTAGATGTGGACAATATGTCATCTTTAAGTAATTAGTTCATCCTATCCCATGTCTGTATTTTTGAGTTTGTGTGTTGATTTGATTTCATCCCTTTGAAATATTGTTTCGCTTTTGATAATTTTAGTTCAGGTAAAGATATTATTAAGAAGTTTCGACTCAGTTAAGAGGTCATCTTCTGATTTGGTTTTTGTTGTTTTGCCTTTATCAAAAACTGGATAAGAATTATCCGAGTTTTTTCTTTTAAGAAGGGGCATTGTAGCGTTTTTTTATTTATTGTGTATATAAAATATTTCTATGGTACGTCCCTGTTGTTTCTACCAAGAAATCGATCAATAAAGTTAAATGTAGGTACGTTGTAAATATTTCAAGTTTTTTTGACGAGATTTTTAAATGCGTATTAACGTTGGAAATATGTTTTTATCTCTGTGTTACAATGTTAGGTGAAACAAACAGTTTTTTGTCGCCAAAGAGGTGTTATGCTACATGAATTCCCCCTAATATTCCAGTTGACAAAAAGTTGTTTTTCGTTATTAGAATGAGAGTCAAAAAGAATATTTGTTTATTTAGGATACCAATACTGGCGTCTAAAAACGCAATAAAGGAATATTTAAAAGGTTTTTTGTCGATACGAGCGAGGGGATATTGTTTTGGTTCTTGAGTTTGTGGGGACAGGTTAGCTGCAAGACGGAAGGGAAATTTTTGGCGAGTTTCTTGTAAAATGTAACGAAGAGGAGTCGACATTTGAGTTTCAAACGGGGCAGACATGTGACAATGGGAGTCGAGATTTGAGTTCCAAACGGGGCAGACATGGACAATTGAGACCAAGATTTGATTTGAAAAGGAGTCGAGATTTAAGTTCCAAGCGGGGCAGACATGTGGGAATGGAGTAAAAGATTTGAGAGGAAGTGATGAAGAACTTCTCGAAGAAAAAAGTCGACAAATTTTGTTAGTTAGAGGAACAATTACCCTCTGTAATAAGACAGGTTTTGAAAAGGGTAACTACTAAATATTTAAAGAAGTATGATATAGGATGTCCCCGTAGTCGGCTCGATTCTTCCACCAAGTTCCTGTTCCTATCGTTTTGTCCTGGAGTGTAGAACTAGTTCCTGATGGTTGCTGCCTTCCAATTTTGAAAGTTTTGTCCGAGTAGCTTCCCCAGAGATGCAAAGTTTCAAAGTGTTTGTATAAAAAAAAAAACATTAAGGTAACAATTCAATATATTAATTTTTCAAAGTAAAGACAGATATTTTTTGGCTAAAGTAATAATTGCTTTCATTCTTTGTCATCAAAATTAAATGTGATACCTGACAGCAAGTTTAATTTGTTTTTTTGTTATGACAATTTTAATTTGATAATTATGTAGAAACGATATTTCATATATAAGTTTAAATTTATATGTTTTCATTAAGAAGGATCCTTAATTTTTGATAATCTAATTGGCCATAATATAGTAAACAAAGAACATGTAAGTTTTTGTTATTTGTATTATGTTATATGATATGTTTCTTTTATAATATGTATTTTTGATCTGTTTTGTTTGAGACAAAAATAAATGTTTAATTTGTTTCTCTGATCTGTTTTGAGTTTTATTTGAAAAAGATATTTTTTTTTTATATTTTTGATGTTATACAATTATTTCCCTAGTTACAACTAGTGGTTGTAATAGGTATAATTGGGCACCTCAAGTGGCGCCCTATATTAAATTTCTTGAGGTGTTTTCGTTTATTTTCATTCTGTTTGTCCCAAGAGATTTGTATAAGTACCCCTTTATTTCTTTTCTTTGTAGTTGCCCCAATCTAACCCCCAATATCTTCAACTTATCCACGACCCAGCTCTCCAACAACCAACTGAGTGTCCGTATGCACTTGTTTCGATTATTTTGTTTGCTCAATCTTGTCCCCCATATTCTTACCCTGTGGTAAGCAAAATAGTCGTTACAACCTTTCTTTCCCAAATCTCGACTTTCTTTTCTCCCTTCTTCTTGTTCTTCAAGTTCCACTTTTATCGGAGATTGGAAATCATTCTGGCAATTATACTTTTGTTGGTTACGCGCCAGAATAGATTAATTAAACTGCATCCAAACCATTCACGAAGATTGCGCAGCCACGAGATTTTACGTCTTCCTACGCTTCTTCTGCCTTTGATTTGACCCTGCATTACATTCCTTAGTAGTTCGTATTTTTCACCTCTCTTGATGTGCCCAAGTATTCCAATTTCCTGATTTTTATGAAATTTAAAACTTCGCATTGTTTTCCTAGTTGTTCGAGAACTTGTTCGTTTGTTTTGCGATCCATCCATGATATTTTCAAAATACGTCGGTAACACTGGTAACACTTTTCTCCCTGCCATTTCTTAATTCACGTTTCGCTAGCATATATCACCGTGAGTCTGATTTATGTCTCGTAAACTCAAAGCTTAGCTGTTCTTGACAAATTTTTTGCTTTCAGTATTGAATTTAATAACCCTACCGTTCTGCCCCCCTTTATTAATCTTGTGTCTATCTTTTCCGTGGTCGTTATAGTTACTTCTAAGTATTTAAATTCTGACACTTAACTGCCGATAGCCTCTGCTCCTTTCATGTTGATATATTTGCTACGATTTGATATCATTTGTTATGTCTCCTCGTATTTCCATATATTACGGTTTTGTTTGGTTTCTTGTTCATATCTTTCGCCTCTTTCTTCAAATTTGTAGAAAACTTTTCATTCTCTATGCACTGTTACTTGCTATTGAAAATAGTCCTGTTTGTGCTCATATTTGATATTCTAACGGTTTGTTCTAATAGTAAATTGAATAAATTCGCTGATAGCGGATCCCCTTGTTTTAAACCTGTATTCAGCGTGAACTACCTTGAAAAGTTTTCTTCCATTATTACCCTATTTCTCCTACCTAAGTGTCATTCTCATACAGAATCATTTAGTTTATGGACTCGTAAGCCTGTATAAAATCGGTAAATAACATATGTCATCCTAAGTGTACAACTGTATTACGTTTTTCTCTACAGTAAACTGCTGAGGCGAGTGTCACGGAATTAGCGCCACGAGAAGGCGTCACGAAATAGCGGCTCTTCACGTTGATTTACTGCTCTCGATCAATCTTTTCTAGTCATCATATATTTATTCCAAGCAGGTTTAAATTAAAAACTGCATGAAATTTACCACCAAAAAACTGTGACAATAACTGAGAAGTAAAAAGTTAAAAGAATTTCTAAGTTTTCTTTTGGTTATTCATGACCCATGAAATAAAACTTATCTTTTGCGGTTTTGTAAATTATTTGATCAAAGAGTTAACATTATAAAAAAAATGAGACATTGTGAGTTAAAATCGGTCTAATGGGCTCGGAGATATAGCCCCGTACATACCATTTACTTTATGTTATGTTATGAATCATTTATATTTACCTTTCAATAATAATAATTAAAAATAATATAAAAAATATCTATTTTCCAAAATTTTGCATTTGGTGAGTTCGGAAAATAGTTGCTAAAAATGGACCCCTTAAAAATTATGAATAAAGTTGTACAAATAATTGCAAAAACGTATTAAAGAAGAGAAAACATGATCTAGTTTCTAAATATTTTGCAACCATTTCAGAAGTTTCAGTTTCCAATATAATACATAAAATATACAAAAATATTTAGAACAACGACTTGAATTATTAATTTATCTACAAAAATTGCAGCTGTATTTTGATCTTTATTAGACCAAGCACAATCCGCATGGGCCCATAACGAACACACCATGGGTCTCAAATTTCGCCATTACAATCTTCCGAATATTTTCTGTCATAAAACATACATAAAGGGCTATCCTTTTTCAATTGTGACATTCCCGTAATAATGTCCAATTCATATGTTCCAGAAGATACACTGATTTCATATTCGGAGCCTGATTTTTTTATATTTTACTCAAAATTTTGACATTTTTTAGTAGCTCTTTCCCTTTTATAGAAGATCCTGCTGAAGTTTTCTGTAGCGGTTGCTTTTGAAACCTTGGCACGTTCTTGCTGTTTAGTTTTCATGGCTTCTTTAGCTTTTTAGATTTCGTCAACTTTGATTTATAAGGCAGAGATGTGATAATTATTGAACTGTAGGCTTTCCGTCCCCTATTAGTGGTCCTTTTGTTGATTTTTGGAATGAGAATGATCTCGAACGGGCTTAATAAAGACGATTTGGGGCCATGAGGATCGTCAAATGTAGATGGTAACACTGATTGCCCCTATTTGCTGATGATATTAACGGTTGATTAGATTCTGCATTAACTTGTGACTCATCAATTATCATAACACATTTTTCACTAATTCCTGTAAAGCTTTCATTACCTGCCGAATCTCGCATTTTGCTTGCTTTTTCAATATATTCGGCATTAGAAAACAGCTCCTCGTTCAGTGGATACAGTCTTGTGGCTTTAAACAACAACAATATTTAACTAGCTCTTCTTCCAGATTTTCGCCCAATATTGTAGATCTGCGTCTTTTTGTTTGTGCTTTTCGGTAGGCGTACCGTACTTATCTTTGCTTAATCTCATTAGTGTTGTCTTCAGCACATTAAAATGTTTAACCGCCTTTTTCCACCCCATCTTCTTATTTCGAACTGCATCAACGGCCTAGTCATTTTGGACGAACTCCACTTTCTCTGTTCGACCTTCTTCATTTAATTGATTGTGAGAATTTTTAACAAAATTGCAAATAATAGAAAACTAATAACAGCGGAGTTTTAAATCTAAAAAATAAGGGGTCTGATTTAGGTAACTACGAGGGGTCTGGATTGGGTGGCTATAGCATACATTTTATTAATGTCATAATTTTTTAATAAAACCATTCTTCTTCTTCTTGATGTGCCTATCCATTACAAATGTTGGTGAACATCATGGCAATCTTGCCATGTTGGCAAGTTGTATTGAACCAGATTCTGAGGTTCTTTAACCAAGATGTTCTTCTTCTTCCTGGACCTCGTTTTCCAAATATTTTTCCTTACAGGATGGCTTGAAGGAGAGCATATCTGGATTCATTTCGTATAATATGTCCGAAGAATTGTAACTTTCGAGATTTGATGGCGGTCAGTACCTCTCAGTTCTTATTCATTCTTCTGAGGATTTCCTTATTTGTGACTCGGTCAGTCTACGGGATCTTAAGTATTCTCCGATATAGCCACATCACAAATGCTTTCAGTTTTCTGCACATATCTTCGTTCAAGGTCCACGATTCAACATCATAAAAAAAGGACAGAAAATACGTAGCATCGCAGCATTTTTACTTTTGTATTAAGAGAGAGGTTGTGACTCTTGAAGAAGGCCCCCATCCCATTGAAGGTGGATTAAGTTTTTCCGATGTGTGCTCTAATCTCCTGGTTGGTGGTCCATTTTTCATTTATTATGATGCTGAGGTAGTTGTAGTGCGCCACTCTTTCTACAAGGGATTTGTTAACGTAGAGTTGACTTTCTGTGATCCTTTTCTTGCTAATTACCATAAGCTTTGACTTCTTAGCATTTATATTGAGTTCATATTGTTGACTGTAATACGTGATTTTGTTCATAAGAATTTGTAGGTCTTCTAACTGTCTGCAAATACTATGGTGTCATCTCCATATCTGATGTTATTTAGCCGGTAAACATTTAGTAGAGTTTAGCAAAATAGCGTGTTCAGTTTCGTGCAAAGCTTCGATAAATATTCTTTCAGAGTACAGATTGAGGATTAGAGGTGACAAAATACAGCCTTACCTCACTTCACGCATGATTTTCACATAGTCAGTGTGTTCATCTGAAACTCTGAGATTTGCTGTCTGATTCCAGTAAAGATTTATAATTATTTTCAGATCTTGGTTGTTAATTCCTGTTTCTTTTAGTATTTGCATCATCTTGGCGTACTGTACTCGATCAAACGCTTTCTCGTAATCAACCAGACATGTGCATATGTCGCAGTTGACGTCTCTGTATGTCTGGAATAAGACTTGTACTGAGAACAAAGCCTCTCTAGTACCCACAGCATTTGTGAACTCGAACTGGTTGCTGGAAATTTGACTTTCACACATCTTGTAGATTTTCTTATGAATTAACTTTAGAAACAATTTTAGAAGATGGAGATCAAACCAGTACATGAACTATATTCATAGACATATAATACAAGATAGAAAATTGACCCAAAGCAGTCCCTACATATTTTTCTAATTTGCCGGATTTATCGACCACATGACTTAAATAACCAATGAGAAGGTCACGTGGTCCATAAATCCGGCCCATTAGACAGAAATGCAGGGACTGCTTTACGTCAGTTTTCTCTGTCGCACTGGAGGAACGCGACTGTATTTCAGCAGTCAGTATAACTTCTATTATATGTCTATTACTGTATTAGTGAGAAACAATAACCTTAAACCTTATTATTTAAAAAAATATATAGATTGAATGGTTACGTAAATAAAACGTAAAAACTTTCCACACAATCAATACACGTTTAGGATGGCTGACAAGCGATAAGTGACGTGGCCGGCTTATGCGCTTCACCACTGAGTAATGAAATTCTAATATACCATTTGCACTTATTACCGCCACGATTCAAATTAAAACGTAACAAAAAGGCTAGGGGTGCGCAAAAATAATATTGATACCATCTTCATAGCGCCTTATGAACACTATGAATTTTCTATTATGTGATTCTTTTTCCTTGATTTTTAATTGTCTTCTTTATTCTAGGGCTTATGATGTCAATGTTTTAGAGAGAAAAGACAGGTCACATGCCTATATCTTCTATCTTTGTTCAGACTACAGGTTTCGTCTTTGTTGAGAACTTATTAGGTAGAGTTATGTAGAGCCAGACAGCTTATGCACAGCATATTATTAATATATTTTTTGTTGTGGGGTCTGATGTGTTCCCAAGAGCAGATTGAAAATCTGTGATGTTAAAGCTTGTTAACCATACAGCTCGGTCAACATAACTTTGTTGTATTTCCTTATTATTGTTTTCCTAAGGCTTTTATTCCTTTTTGAACCTTTGTTAACGTACTTTCTTTTTTGGAGTTTTAAAACAGTAACTATTTTGTAGCTATTAAGGAGTCTCTTGAGAAAGACGGAACTTTAGGTAGAGTCAATGGAGAAATAAGAGCTCGTGTCATGGCTGTGCTCAACCGAGACTTTGAATGTGCCGATCCACCGAAAGTACCGGAGGAAACAAAATTGATAAACGAATTAATTAGAGAATATCTGGCATGGAATGGATATCTTTATACTGAACAAATTTTAATTGCAGGTAAGCTGGACAGTTAATTGAAAAATATTACGAGATATTCTAAACAAGAACATTTTTAAATAAACTGAAAAATTTATTTACATTTATGTGTCATTTTAGTTTCTTAATTTATAATATTATTATTTGGAAACTTATTTAACTCTTCCAATAAAGAATGCAAGCGGTGAAAGATGGCCAAATCTGGCCAGATGGATCTTAGTGGTGGCCAGAATAAAAGGTTTTTAAGATCCACATTAGGCCAACAAAAATTAAATAGTTAATCATTACTTTGTATAGAAAAAGAGTTATAAAATAACTGTATTAATTATGACAAAATAATTGACGAGTTTGGAGAATTAAAAATAAGGAAAAGGACAATAGTAGTCCTGGATATGATGGTAAAAATAGTAGAAAACCTCTGAATTTTTTTATTTGCATCGATTTGCTTAAAATTTTGACAGGAGTTAAAAAATAGCTCAATGATCAACAGTCGCTAGAACAGTGAATTATACGACAAAAATTTTCTTTAAAGTTTTTTCGAAAAGTCATTAGTTTTGAAGATATTCGTGACTAAATTTTGACAAATTATACGTCAAAAAACATGTTTTTAAACGGGTTTTTGCAAATAACTCGAAAAATGTAGATTTCATCCAGAAAACTGTCTAGATATAAAATGAAAGACATTTGATTTTAATTATTACCTAAACTTAATACTAACAAAGTTATGGCTGTCCGAAAGTAGACTTTTATTATTTCATTTAAGTTTTTCATGGAAAACTTTAAAAAACCTTTAAAATGACACTAGTAAAAGTGATTTGCATAAAATGAAGGTAAATTATATTTTTTATGACACAGAAAGTAACAAAATCACTCCCGCCAAATACACCCTGGTTTTTTGTTAATTCACAATTTACTTCATGTGCATACAACCATTACATTCTAGAAGTTTATCTGGTTTAGTTTTGAAAAAAAAAATCGAATACAAAGGGACAGAAAAAGTACTAGAATACAAAAAACAGCTTTTTTTACTAAAGATTTTACTGAAGTAAATTGTAAATGGACAACAAATAGTTTCAACCACTGTGGTTTTCGCGTTGATGAGTTTTTTACTTTTTGTACTTCTTGGGTTTGGGCCACATAAAATATAGGCGGACTTTATTTTAGTTATAACTTGCTTAATTTTCATGCAAATTACTTTTATCGGTGCCCATTTTAAAGGTTTTTGTAAGGTCTTTAAAAGAGTTTCTGTAAGTTTTCTATAAAAAACTTACCGTTTTCCGGTTATTCATTATCATATACTAGGATTTTTGTATTTGTTAAATAAATGTCTACTTTCACGCAGCCTGTTAATATGAATGGTGCGACTATAACAAAAAAGTAATCCTTTTAATTTATAACATCTAAATTTTTGACTTCTCGAAAATACTCCAAAAATATTGACAAAAACTCTAAAGAATACGTTTGTCTTAAAATTCACTGTTCTAGCGTCTGTCATGTTTTTTTTTGATAAACTTTTTCCTCCTCCATATTGGAGTGATAACCACTCCCAGAGAGTAAACACATATTGGCATAGGGTAGATTTTAATCCTTGAGCTCTTTTCTACCTACTGACAAAATTTCAAGCCAATCCATGAATATAAAAAAAAATTCTCAGCAGAAAACCTTCTTATATCCTGGACTAGGTATAACTAATCAATATGGGTATATTTGTTTAAGTATTACTGCCTGTTTTAATAAATATGTTTATGTTAAATATAACAGACATAATGAGAATTGTTAGTGTGAACTATCGTTAAAATATTGTAAACATAATACTTTTTTTTGTGTATATACAATAAACATAGGACATGACTAATATCGGAGCTTTAGGGTTTGGATAAAACAAGTCCTGTCAAGCACGGAGCTCCGGAAGCTTATGTGCCATCCTTCTACTGTATCAAATATAAGCCACCGACATTCCAAGAACCCAGGACCACTACTCAGTCTTTATGCAGATGACACAGCAATTGCTTCTAAACACAGAAACATTGATGTAGCTGTATACAACTTATAGACAGCATTAAATAATATAGAAGAATTGAGTATCCAACGGAAAATAGCCATTAACTCAGAAAAAACGCAAGAAGTCATATTCAAAAAGAAAAGAGAAAACCCAGACGGGTTTTCGACAACAAAAACATTCGACAGTGCAAAACAAACCCATCGAATGAAAAAGAAAAGTAAAATACGTAGGAGTCACAATGGATCAAGGGACTAGCCTTCATGCATTATGTGGACCTAACAATCTTAAAAACAACTGTTAGAGCGCCAATAATAGAACTTCTTATTGGTGCTCTGGCCATAGCTTAAGAGGTAGGTAGAAGGAGCAAATTAATACTAAAAACGAAAATAAGAGTGATTAACAGCATCATACTTCCAACAATAACATATGAATCTCTCACACGGGACACATAAGTAAATCAAACAAAAAAAATATAGGCAATACACGAAAAAGACAGAAAAAAAGTTTGCTGAGCTAGAGAACCCCCAAACCCGATATTGTGAGAGATAATAAGATATGATGGGTTCCATCGATGGCAGCACAAAAGACCAAAACAGCAAATCCGGGCTAACATATAAAGTCTATATAATCGTAGCTCTATCAACAGAAGACAAACCAACCCATAGCACTGGCAATTTTAACAATGACTAATGATATTCCTTTTCAGACATCTCTCAACAAAAGTTAAGAAAACCAAAAAACGGCTTCGTATCCCAAAAAAATTACAAAACTACTAACAAAAAGACGAAAACCACCAAAAAAATTAACAATAGAACCCTAAACCTGGAGATGAGAGGACCACTTTCTCGAGCGCCGAACAGGGAGTAGCCCGGAACATAGACTTGGGGCCCGAGCAATCAATTTTAGATTCGATGATAAGTCAGCAGAGGTAGCCTAAAAAAAGTACCTTAAGCTATCCTGTTTTGATCGTGATAGAATATCATGTTGGAGTTCTTGTTCCCTTGACTTTCATACGACAAGCACTTTGCTGAAGGAGAGCACCTATCGCACCTCGGAGTGCTATAGGGGGGAAGGGCATGGTCTGGAGCATTGGGGAGCGGTAGAGTAACTCCTGATTAGACGAGGTAATCTTCCTTGTTTCAATGAATTGTAACACCCGAGTGTCATTCTAAGGGTTGTACAAATCTCACAGGTTGAATTAAATTGCTTGCTTGCTTGCTATATAATAAATATTGAATTGCAAAAAACTAGAGCTTTTAGAAAAATTTAGATTTTATTTAAATTCAGTGATTACGACACAATCAAATTAGTTACAAAATGTCATGCTACAAATTTTTTTTTTGTTTCTCATTATCTTATGTTATCATTGTCTTGATTTTTTTTTAGAATCTGGTCAAAAAAATGAAAGACTGAGCAGAGACGTTTTAACGACTAAATTTGGCGTAATGGATGACTCAAAAACAGCGAAGATACCATTATTGTATTATATAGTATCTGCTTTTCAAGGATTTTAATTAATAATTTACAATTTTATACAATAAATATCAAATAAATCAAACACAACTGTTTTAATTTACATTTATTGATTATTTTCTACATTACATTCGCCTTTGTCCTGATTTAAACAATCATCAGTGTTATTTGCTGTAGCCTTTTCTTGTTGCTTCTGTTTCTTTAACTTATATACTGCGGTTTGTTCAGATGCAGTGTATTTAATAGCGCAGTAACCCGATATGAGCTGTATACAAAGAAGAATAAACATTATAGATTGGACAATTATTTCCAATACGTACATACGGAAATAAGGGTTGAATAATAAAAAACCTTGAAGGGGTAACTGAAGTAGTATTGAAAGCATCCAAAATCCTGCCAGTTCTGGAATCTAAAACAATATTAATAATTCTAATAGTCTGCTTTTAAACTAGAGAAATGTAATATCTTTTCCAATTAAGTTTAATTTAAATATACAGGGTGTCCCATAATTAATTGGACATTAGCTAATGGGTGAGAGCTGATATCAAAATAAAGCGTTTGAACTCAAATTGCTTAGGCAAAATGTTGCTAGTTTTCTTTCTATAGGGGGATTAATTAATATTTCTTATATTATTTTTAGAGATATATTGAAAACTATTATTTTCACACTAGGTTCAATAATATGGTCATTTTTTTTTGTCTGGCCTGTATAAACATTCTTGGAAAAAAACGTGAAATAACATTTAATTCTACACAAAAAAGGTATTCTTGTTTCAAATCAAAAAACACCGTTTTCGAAATAAACTTTCGACTCGACTCGCACTGTCCTTTGACAAAAAATAGTAAACAAATTCGTACTTACGCCTTGACTTTGCCATTAAGTTCACAGCATATCTATAAGTATAATAATTATAGGTAGGTACCTACTTGTTTTATTGAAATCAGAGAGCGTATGGGCATAGACGTTGACATCCTAAAAACTATAGAATGCAAAAGGCTGAAATGGTATGACCATGTAGAAAGGATGAATGATCAACGATGGCCGAAGAGAATGTTACAGTGGATCCCTACCAACCGCAGGAAAAAAGGAAGACCAAGAATATCAGAATATCGTGGAGACAAGAAGTAAAAGGTGCAATGGAAGATATGGGTCTACAAGTAGATGACTGGAACGATCGCAAGCGTTGGAAGCTAGGTTGCGAGAAACGGTGGCAGCTGTAATAAACTCGTTACATATATATATATATATATATATATATATATATATATATATATATATATATATATATATATATAACAGACAATTGAAGGTAACCGGGAACGACCCAATACTAAGGAAGCAATAAAAAACAGGTGCTTCAAAGTGAGTGTCTTTTATTAGTAGTCAAGCTTTCGCCACATAATTTTGGGCTTCATCAGAACTTGCTGTAATGGAAAAACATTCTTTACAATCATCGTAATTAAAGATGTTATTTTTAATATTACCTTAACGTTGACACTATTTCTTAGTGTAAATTATTGCAGATGTGGAACTACACATTGTTTTCCAAATACAAACCAAAACGCATCTCCTACTTAGAGGAAGACGGCAAACAAAGCTTAAATTAAATAATTATTAAATTTGTTATATTTTAATCACCATGTGGCCGGTATTATTTTTGACAAGACAATTGTTAATTAAGTCATGTGTCATATCGACTGTCACTTATCGATATGGCACCTGTCTCAATTCCTTCTTCTTTTTGTTGGGTATAAGACACTACCTTTCTTCAGACACATTCTTGTGACTGAATAATGAATTTCGTTTAAAATCACAATTAAAATTGAATATATGTATACACACATATATATATATATATCCATATACACATATACACATATATACATATGCACACACACATACACGTGTATATAGTTCCCGTTCTATATGAGCATATCATGTTTAAAATTCATTCGGTTTGTATTTAGTGTTGTATATAGTGGTCAATACTCCGGTAAGATGTATGTATTACATACCTTCTGTTAGAGAACTAAGTGTATCATGATGCTGATGGATATAAAAATAAAAATAAAAGTTGGAACTTGTTCTCAAAAGGGAAGTAATACATCCGGATAGATGTTAGTCTATATCACAGATATTTCGTTGTTTTTTTACATTCATTTATGTTAGTAGTATAAACACAATATGTCCAAAGAAGGGTCGGACATTTACAGATATGCTAAGATTTAACAATAGACAATATAGTCTAGTTGACTGACATAAAAATATACAAAAGGAAAAACATTCTTTGTATATGACGTTAAGTTGTAAAATTTTTTGTTTTTATTTAAAATTATTAACATATTGACTTGTAAGTTAAATTGAATAAAAGTATAAATTTAGTGCAGGCAATCAACTAAGTCATAAGAGGTCGAAATACATCAAACGTACGATTCAGTGAAGTGTGGATCAGCAATGTTATGTAATTCTCGTGTAAGAAGGTGGTAGTTTTTTATTTTTAGTGAATTTCTGTTGTAAAACATAAGTATAGATGGAACTCAAGTTATCAACATCTTTTTTGTGGTTTAATGAATTAGAACAATTATTGATGTAACACATTTCTAGGATTTTTCGATGAGCTTCTTTTTCAGCTCTATCTAGAATTATAGTTTCATTGTATAAGACCCGATGGTCATTATCGTTGACATGGATACTCAAACTTGTTGCTAGGGGTTTGTGTTTACAATCACTTTTGTGAAGAGCTAGGCGCTTACTAAGTCGTTGACTTGTGTGGCCTATGTATATTTTGCCACATTCACAGGGTATACCATAGATTACGTTGCAGTTTTATCTGGTGGAACAGGATCTTTTAATTTAGAGTAGAACAAGTTGAGTTTTTTGTTATTATAATTGGCTATTTTGATGTTGAATTGTCTAAAAAGTCTAGTTAGAGATTGCGTTAAACCTTCAATGTAAGGTAATGATCCATACTTCACCTGTACGACGTCATCAGGTGTCGATCGATCATGAATAGAAATATCGCCACGTGCACTGCGTTCTGTGTGTGAATACAACAGTTTGTTAAGCAAGTTTTTTGGATAATTATTGCACATTAGTGTGTCAAACAACAGTTTTAAGTTCTTTTCAGTAAAAGTTGGATGTGAGATTTTTAATATTCTATTTTTCATTGCTAGAACGGTGTTAACTTTCTGTTTCATGGGATGATATGAGTTAAAGGGTATGTATCTACCAGAATTGGTAGTTTTTCTATACCAATCTAAACAGATGGTGTTATCATCCATTCTAACAACTCTTGTATCAAGAAAGGGTACCGAAGAGTTTGACTCCTCCTCAACAGTGAATTGTAAATGACAATTAAATGAATTGAAAATTGTGAGTGTATTTTGTATCTCATCTTTTGGTACTGATGTTATTAAATCATCAACATATTGGTAGAGAAAAGGAATTTGGAATTGTACCTGTTGGTATACAAAATACAACAATTTATTCATAACGATTTCAGCTAAGATTGGTGAGGCTGCTCCACCCATCGGTAGTCCTAATTTTTGTTTGTAAAATTTATTATCAAATAAGAAATAAGTATGATTATACAAAAAGGCAATAATCTCTACGAACACTGTTTTTGGAATATTGCAATTCGGTTGTATTAGGTCAAAATGTTCTTCCATAATTGAGGTTATTAAGTCAAGAGGTATATTGGTGAATAGTGAGACAACATCAAAAGACACCACTACGAAGTTATTTGGTATAACTGTGTTATTGATTTTTTGTGCGAAATCAAACGTATCTTTTATTTTAAATTTGTTAAACGTATCAAAGGAGGTAGTTAACACCTCAGATATCATTTTAGCTAACGGTTGAATAGAGGATTTAATGCAGGATACTATAGGTCTAAGAGGTTTCTCTGGTTTGTGAACTTTGGGTAATCCATAGTATTTTGGACAGATACCGTTATAGGTAGTGATAGATTTAGCTATTTCAGAAGTGATGTATTTTTTTTCTTTGAGACGTTTAACCAACTTATTACAAGCATTCTCCATTAAAGTGGTCGGATCTTTATCAATCATTACATATGTATCGTGATCATTTAGGAGGTCCAATGATTTCTGGATATATGTGTCTCTATTCATAAGTACAGTTACATTACCTTTGTCTGATTTTGTGACTAGAAGATTAGGATTATTTTTAAGGAAGATTCTAGTTTCTTTTTCAATAGCAAAAGATGGTGACTTAAGGTGTTTATTGTGTTGTATAAAGTTTGTAATATGATTAGTAGCTAAACTTCTGATCAGATTCTGATCTTTTTGTGGTGTCCAAGTGATAATATGCTCTACTTCACTGATTAATTTAAAGATGTCAATGTCTTTAGGTGTTGTAGGTAAACTAAATTTAGGGCCTAGAGCTAAAAAGCCTAAAATTTGAGGTGGTACCTCGACGTTGGAGATATTTTTTATCCATTTATCATTGGAACTGCTATAGATGTTATTTTTTGTTTTTATCAAGTTTTTAAGTTTATTAATGTTCGTAGTTTTTATTTGATTGAATAATTTATTATACAAATTATTTTGTCTGAAAAGAAATTCATCCAATATATCATGTGGAAGTAAAAAACTGAGTTTGTCTATGCATTGATTAATATTTAATTTAAGTTTAGAAATGTACCGGATTGTGTCGTTAATGGTTATATTCTGGAGTCTACTATTTACCTGGTGTGTAATGTTTTCTAATTGTGTAATGTTAGTAGTGCCTAGGTGTTGTGGTGTACTCCATATGTTCTTGGTGTTGTTGGTGATAAATTTAGGTATGACTTTGTTGCGTCTGCACTCCAGGAGGAAGATCCGTCGGTTGGTTTGGGCAGCTAGCTTACGGTGTAGGGTTGCTATTGTTTTAATGTGACCATTGTCTCGGTTCCATATCGTAGATTGATGTTGTTGTAGAATGTTCTCATTGTAGATATTAGTCTATAAAAAAATATCAAGGACAGTAACGGGTTACTGGTAAACAACAGACAATTGAAGGTAACCGGGAACGACCCAATACTAAGGAAGCAATAAAAAACAGGTGCTTCAAAGTGAGTGTCTTTTATTAGTAGTCAAGCTTTCGCCACATAATTTTGGGCTTCATCAGAACTTGCTGTAATGGAAAAACATTCTTTACAATCATCGTAATTAAAGATGTTATTTTTAATATTACCTTAACGTTGACACTATTTCTTAGTGTAAATTATTGCAGATGTGGAACTACACATTGTTTTCCAAATATATATATATATATATATATATATATATATATATATATATATATATGTACTGTTTGGGAAAGTATGTGCGAATTCATTTCATATTTTTACAGTTAATATTTTTTGGTTACGGTACTGTAATGTGATCTAATTTGGTGCTGTCTTTTAAACACCTTTTGAAATATATTGTTTCCTGTTGTCTCGTAAAACTTAAACTTCATATCTCATTTATGATGTTGTGAATACGGAGAATTTGGCTTCTCTTTTGTATGGTTCAAAAATATACACAGAAGTGTAAAGTGTCGTGTTACCGTCACAATTAGCTAAAATTATCGGAAAGGTCGCAATACAATGGAATAATTTATTGGTACACCCTCTCGGACCACCGCTTAGAGGGTTCCTTCTTAGCTCTGACCATATCAACGCATTGGCACTTCTTCATAAGACAACGATCGACACGGATCTAGTTTCGGACGGTTCCCGACGCTAGCGTCGGTATCACGACCAACTCCTCATTTCTGTTAAGACGGCATCAATATCTTCAAAGGGTAAGTCTGTTCTTTGGACAAAACAACAATAATGAGTAAACCAGTTGATTTCATAACTTATTCACAATTTATAGTTGCTATTTTCGCTAATTTTATGTATAAACAAATTTTATTGCATTTTTCGTTATAATTATTTATCTGATATAATTTAACCAGCGACCTCTCAAGTTTAATCCTAAACATATACCTACTTGTTTTGTGAACATGCGCATCATTAACAAAATACGTTTATTACGAAAACAGTGTACTTTTTTTATTTGGAACAAGAATACCTTTTTTGAATACAATTGAATGTTATTTCATGTTTTTTTTCCTAGAATGTTTATACAGGACGGACAAAAAAATTATGGCCCCATTAATGAACCAATGTTATAGTAAGTGGCGCCACCTAGTTTCAATGGTAAAACTAATGTAATTTTAATATTAAGCATACTAAATAATAACAAGATACCAAATTTCACTTAAATCGATTGAATAGTTTTCAATATATCCCTAAAAATAATATAAAAAAATATTAATAATCACCCTGTAGAATGAAAACTAGCAACATTTTGACTCAGAAATTTGAGTCAAACGCTTTATTTTGATGTCAGCTCTCACCACCTATCACCCATTAGCCAATGTCCAATTAATTATGGGACACCCTGTATATGGATCGCATTTGATTGATAATTTTATGGTTTCTAATGTCTTGAACACATTAATTGCCGTCTACGCACCGTGTCTATGAATTTTGTTAAAATATGAGCACATTGAGATTTTCCTTTACTTCCTTTAAAGTTTGTTCAAATCTTTTCCAGATTTCTTGCAATGCATAATCTGTGAATTTTCGTTGTAATCTCATAGCAATTTTTATAGGGTTCTCGGTTTTTAACATTTACTATTTTAATTTACAGAAATCCACGAAGTTTTCGTATTAGGGGTATGGTCTGCCTCTACGTCTAAATGTTATAAGTGTGTTTGCATAGTTCACATGTAATGGATTTACGAAAACTCAAGTATATCAATTGTATGCTAATATTATTAGGGGGTCTTCTTTTACTTGACCTTGTCGCTTTGTAACTTAGCTGATCCATAAAAATTATTTTTGTTGATAGCATTAACACATTTCAAAGAATATAAAACAATATCAATAAAATTGATTTCGTACATGGCCATCAACATAAATTGCACTGTTTTATGCTTACCACGCCACGGTTGTATTTTTACAAACTGATAAATCGTTACTGGAAGATGTTGATTCGATGAAAATTTAGCAGTTCTTATATCCAGGAATAACTTGGAATAAAAGTAATAAGCATAAAAAAAAGAAAAGGCGCCTAATGTTGGATAAATTTTTTTAATTAAATTTTTTGGGTCAAAAAAATATTTTAGAAATTTTTTTTTGTGCGTAAAATGTGCTATAACATCAATAAAAATAACGTATGCATACTAAAATATTTATTTCATTAGAAAGTTTTTAGGCCCTTTACTTTTCGATGGACGTTAAACGTAAAACGTTATACTTGTCATGCGCCTTGAATAATAAATAAGGGATAAAATAGTTTTTGAATCCTTTCGGAAATTAAGCTATGACAGATTATCGTTAATTGACATTTGACGAACGTAACCTATAAAACGGCAGTTATAGGTCGATATAAATGGTATAAACAAACATGACAGTCGAATGTTTACCATTGCTTTTCAAAGTTTAGTTTGGTTTAAGACGAGTTATTTTTATCATTTAAAAAAGGAAATTAGCCTTGTGGTGGTGAAGCAGAGGCCATTGGTTGAAGGGGAAGCAGTTTTCAAGTGATGAATTCTTAAATTTTAACTTTAGTGTTTGGAACTGACTTTTTAATATTATACATTTGTTGTTCACTTATTTTAACATTTAATGATCTTTATGTTTTACCTAAATAAAAACGAAGGCATTCACAAGGTAGTTTTTTTATTAATAATAGATTATTGAAACAAAATAAATCTTTTATTTACAAAATATAGTGACCAATACAATCATTCATCAGACAACCAAATGGTTTAATTTCAGATAAATCTGGACAAAAATATATACTGGAATACATTGCTGATGTACTTGGATGATTTTTACTACAATTTTCCAACATTTCTCCCTACAACAATGTTAAATACAGTTTAAAATATTGTGATGTAAATATCTGTATATTTCTTCTTTGGATTCTGTCCATTCCAATTTGTGTCATAGCAGGGTTATTGACTTTTGTCATTTAGTCATAATGTTGAAATTTACTAAAAAAATTTAATAATTCTATTCAAATCAACAGCTGTCTGGTTTGTTTATACCATTTATAGTAGTTTAAATTTATTCCGCCAAGGGTCAGATACTTTGTTTTCAATCGTGAATACTCTATAACCTATTTTATTTGAATAATTTGCTATAATCTAAGAAAATAGATGACGAAGACAGAGAGAAGTAATAGATTACAATTTGATAAGAGGCTTAATTCTTCACAATATTTTTGATCCTGTAATACCTGTTGCATCAAGACTACATTTTGTGTTGGAAACAATTGAAGAGAAAGATGCTGAACTAAATTTTCCATTTTTTTTATTCTATCATAGTTATCTTTGGTTCTGCTCTTAGACAAGGAAAGAGAGCTGCTCATATGACTCTTTTTTTGTTTTTTATGATTTATATATCTGGCATTTGACAACATTACAAACACGTAATCCCTTAATAACGTTAACCTTATCTTTACCTAAATAAGGGAATACCTTATCCTCTAATAAAGTAATCCGTTATTTTTCTGTTAATGCGCATGAGCAGAATAACGTATAACGTTTAACGTTACTGAAATAAGGGGCTTAAAAACTCTCTATTATTAAACAATGTAAATGTTAGGCAAAAGTAAAAAATGACACTTTTTCCAAATAGAAAAAAGGCTCCTAAAACACTCTTCATGTGACCATCTGAAGCAACTTGAACACTGTATCAACTTTTCTCTATATGGGTTCTTTGAATAATATTCAGTGTAGAAAATACACACTGCGTCACTTTCTTCATCGGTATCCATATTAGAATTGTCTTCTTTTTAGTTTTCTTTAAAACCTTAAATTTTGGCAACTGTTCTTTATTTATAAGTGATTATTTTCTTTGTTTTTCTTTAATGCTAGCTTCTAAATCATTTTAGTAGGGCGTACGTGTAATTAAAGCCGCAGAACCTGTTTTACGTCTCCTATGTGATGTAGGTGTCGATGAACTGCAGGATGGTAAAGGTGAAAAGTCTTAAGCTTTTAAAATGTTCGATAACTGATTAATTTCCACACTGCTACCCATTTAATGTCACGGGGTGTTTTTTCAATATACAGTTGAATTGAGCTACTGGTGTGATTAAGTTCTAATTACAAAGTCTTATCAAACATACTTCTTAAGAAGTATGTTGTCGAGGCGGAGTTCTTTCTCTTTTTTTTTCTAAAATAAAATCTGCTTATGAAAAGATATTCCGATTGAATAAAAAATTTTCTGTTTTACAAAACCCATTGGCTGATATCTCAGCAGTAGCAGATTTCTGATAAGCAGGGCAGAATAATGAATTCATCTGAAAGGTTCTAAATTTCGAGAAGGATTATTCTTAAACCAAATTTCGATTTGTCTTGAATAGTATATCTTTAATGAAGACAAAACACAAATCTAATGGTTGGATTTTATGTGACGTATGGGGTAGATGCATACAATAGAAATATAATTTTTTCTCGCTATGTCTATAACGTCCAGATTTCGTGTATGACTATAATGGCGGTCAAGAATGAGTAACATCGGGATCGTCTTTTGAAGGTTTTATTAAAGGATTGATATTTGAAGAATTGATAAAATGTTGCATCCATCGCGTGATGATGTGGCTCTGTATCCATCCTTAAGGGTGACAATTAGCAATTGGCCCAGCTGGAGCTTCGTCATAGCACGGCCTTCATATTTCTGCGTAGGAATACAATTAACGGATGAATCAATCCTCCGGCAGCATTCATGCACGTAACTACAGTTACTAGTGCCCCTCTTTCTGCAGCAGTTACAGCTCCTACTTGTTTTTTTCTACAAGTAAGTCTACTTGATTGTAGCTATCTTGGATTACTACAAGATTGTAGCAATCTGGGATTGTACAGTAGTGATACCTGTTTTATCAACATTATACACTCTTAGAGGGTTAAAATTTATCTTCTCCATAGCTGGTTATCTTCTCCAGAATATCAAAAAAACGGTTGATATTTTCTGGGGTAAAACCTTTTATTTGGTTTTTTGAAATCCCCTGTGGTTTCCTTACAGATAGATTGATTTGCTGTCTGAGCCACTTTTAACCGGAATTACCATCTCTTTCTGAAAAGGTATGGGAAAGGTTATTTCTGATAGCAAGCTGGTATGCTAATCTCCAAACGTCTGCAAGTACTAGACCATAATATCTTCTGTACCAAGTCTTCTTTCATTTCTGCTGATAAAACTGGTTTTCGGTCCATTCGTAGCGCGCATTGTTCTTTTTTGAGTCTTTGCCACGTTTGACATATAGCTCGATGGTTGATTTGGGAACGTTGAAGCCTTTAAGTATCCCATTTATTTACTTTTAACAACATCAATAGCATTTTTTATATCTTCTGGATTCCATTTTTTATCTGGTAGTCGTTTTGTAGGCATTTTACTGAAAAAAAGTGTAGAAAAACATGTTTTGAATTACATATAATTAGGTTCCTAATTTTGTATATCAAATTTTAAGATACCTTTTCTATGCAAAATTGGGCAACCTTTATGAATAAAAAATTAATATTGAAGCTTATTCTACAACTATTTAAGAATATAACTGCCAAATTTCACTTTAATACTGTCAATACTTACCTTTTTATAACAATTTTCAGTTACATAAGCAACAATTCGTATCACGAAAAAACATATTATATGGTTCCATCTAGTAGTGTAAAATAATAAAAATATGGTTTACACAGAACCATTTTATGTTAAAAACCTTTAGTTTTGTGCATTTAATTACAGAAAACTGTTAATAGGTTTTGAGATAACGCAGTATTCAATATTAGGCAACGATCCAATATTAGGCGACTTTCCTCTATTAAAAGAACAGATGAAAAATTGCTAAAGAACTAATTACTTACTTTATCCTTAAGATTGCCTTCATATCCCAAATAAATCCTTAAGAATTCCACGCCAAATATGGTGCTAACAACAGTAACCGATATATATCTATACAATTCATCGTAAGACTGGTACTAAAATATATATAGTATAAACTCTTATAAAGATCTTTTACAAATATGTACTTACGTTTTTATTCATAAAAAGAATAATGACAATTGACCAAACGGGCAAAAAAACTGAATTAAAATATAAAGACATCTGCAGGGTAAGATTTGAGCATATTTTTCTGTCTGAAAAAAAAACAATAATTAACGAAAATAAAATGCGAATTACATGATAGCACAGTTTTTATGCTTCATACTAGATCTACTTTTTAAATTTTGGTGAATGTAATTTACATGACTGTGAAAGCTTTTTTTTGACTATTCCTTCTTTACCTTAATTGTTTTACTTATTAACCAATTTAAAAGCTCTTTATTTTTCCAGTCACTGTTAGGTAATGGTGCCTATCATTTTTTATAACTACGACAGAATTGATCGATAGGAAATCTATCAAGTCACGAAAATAATCGAAATACTAATATTGAAAACAATAATTTGAAAATAGAAGTAATTTCTTCATGGTAGTCTTGCGTATAATTTCAAACAAATTCTAGCAAACCGTAATAAACAAATGCTTTATCACCTCTGATGTGAGAAACAATCAAACGACGATATTTAATTATTGGAAGCTTTAAAACAGTATACAATCTTTCAGTAAACACCCGGCAAAATCGAAAAAATGACCCCTAAAACACACTTGGACAATTTTATACTTGGGGAGGTGACGTCCAAAAAAGGATTTGTCACAATAAATCATTTGTTAAGATTTTGGTGTCATTTTAAAGTTCATTTTGAACCCCACATGTTAGTGGATAAAAGTTTGATTAAAATAAATTTTGTTATATGGTTTTTCACATATGAAATGAAATATCGGTAGCGGAACAAAACAACTTTTGTCCACCATAAGTGATTGATCAGAAAAGGTTCAGTCACAACCAGGCAATCTCAGAGCAGCATTTGCCTAACCCCTGATGCTCTGTTGTTTGAGGTTAGGAGTTTTGACAGTGTTCTGTTCAGCTTTATTGTTACCGTGTTTGGTGCCAATTTTAATTAGATATGGGCAAGATGGACCTCCAACTCATTTTGGGGTAAATGTTCGGGGTTATTTAAAAAAAATATTTCCAGAACGATGGATCGGTAGATGAGGTAGAATTGAATGGTCTCCACGTTCACCTGATTTCAATCCTAAGGATTATTTTTATTCGGATACTGAAAAACTGAACTGAACTGAAAAATTCAGTTTACAAAACTAAACCAGCAAGTCTTGCAGGACTAAGGCAACGAAAAATCAATGAATCTCGAATAAATTTTAGACAATCATGGAAAAATGTGGTAGACGCATTCTACGATCGATTAGGGTACTATCAACTCACAAATGGAGCACATTTTGAACACTTGATAAAGTAATTATTGTGTTAAAAAATGTTGTAATCTATCAAATGTTACGTTTTAATGTAGTTAAAAATAGTTAGTACTAAAAATCTTATTGAGACAATTAGGCGTTGCCAGACTTCTGTTTTATGTATTTAAGACCTTCAAGGTCTTGATTAATATATTGATATATTGATATGTCTAAGATTATATATTGGTAAATAGAAGATTCAGAAATAGTTTTAAATCTGTCAAAACATATCCAGGAGAGGACATTGAATCAGACCACATACCTTTAGTGGGAGCCATGGATGTGATACTGAAAACAATAAAGAAAAAGTCCAGACCTAACTACGACATGACAGCCCTGCAACAAACGGAAGTTAAAAAGCAAGTGGGTTAATATATTAACAACCAAATTAAACAACTAAAAGAAGAAAATAACATCCAACGAGAAATCAATCAATTCGAAGAAATATTTAAGAAAACTAACCAAGATCTACTAAAACCAAACAAAGAAACAAAGAAGAAATCTTGGATGACTCCAGAAATCCTTCACTTAATGGAACGCAGAAGGTTAATTATAGGAAATAAATATGAGTATAAAAAAATGCAGGCTTACATCACAAGAAAAATATGAGAAGCTAAAGAAAAAGAAGCTGTAGAGAAATGAAGAGAAATAGAAAGACTACATGCCAAGCATGGCAATTTTAATGTACACAAAAAGGTAAAAGAAATAACGGGTACTTTTAAAAAGCGAACACAAATAAAACTCATAGACACCAATGGAAAATTAATCATTGACACCCAAGAGATGAAAGACAAATAGAGAATATATTTGGAGACACTTTTTCAAGATCAAAGAACGGATTATAGGCATCCATTTTCAGAGAGGATGACGAGTCCGGACATACTTAAATCCGAGGTAGAAAAAGCAATAAAAAGGATGAAAAGCAGGAAAGCTGTAGGGCCTGATAATAACGAAGCTGAATTTTTAGAACTCTTGAAAGAAGAAGGAATAAATTGGATCACGGCTGTCTTCAATAAAATATACAATACAGGAATCATCCCTAATAAATGGCTAGAATCAGAATTCATAGCGATACCTAAAAAACAGGGGGCTAAAAAGTGCGAAGAATATCGAACAATCAGTCTAATGAACCGCATGTTGAAACTGTTTCTTAGAGTCATCCATCGAAGAATTTATAAGAAGTGCGAGGAACAAATATCGGACAGACAGTTCGGCTTCATTAAGGCAGTGGGTACCAGAGAGGCACTTTTCGGAGTACAGGTACTGATTCAAAGATGCAGGGACGTTAACTGCGACGTATACGCGTGCTTGATCGACTATGAAAAGGCATTTGACAGAGTTCAACATCAAAAGATGATAAACATTTTAAAAGAGGCAGACCTGGATGACAAAGACCTCACAATAATTTTAGAACTCTACTAGAATCAGACCGCATACATGAAAATTAACGGAGAAGAAACAGATCACATAAAAATACTACGTGGAGTTAGACCGGGATGTATCCTATCGCCGTTGATATTTTAACGAGGCTCTTTACGGAATAGACGAAGGCATCCTTCTAAATGGTGAAAGAGTAAACAATGTTAGATATGCCGACGACACCATGGTGATAGTAGATAGTTTAGAGGGACTTCAGAGGCTAATGGACAGAATAAACGAGTACAGTCAACAGTACGGACTAAACGTTAATAACCACAAAACGAAACAAATGATTATCAGCAAGGAGAATATAAACAGGGCTCATCTATACATTAATGGAACGCAGATAGAGCGAGTAAAACAGTATTGCTACCTGGGAACTATTATAAACGAACAGTGGATCAATGTACAGGAAATAAAGTGCCGCATAGGAAAGGCAAGAACGGTCTTTAACAAAATGAGCGCCATCTTCAAAAGTCACAACATATCCCTAGATACAAAAATGAGACATTTGAGATGCTATGTTTTCTCTGTGTTGTTGTACGGGGCGGAGGCATGGACGCTTACAGACACCACTTTTCAAAAACTTGAAGCATTTGAGATGTGGCTTTATAGAAGAATGCTAAGAATATGGGATACGGACATGGAATATGGACAGCAAGGATCACGAACAAGGAAGTTCTAGGAAAAATGAAGAAGGAACCAGAGATTGTGTTTACGATCAAACGCATAAAATTGCAATATCTGGGACACGTTATGAGAAATCAGCACCGTTACTCCCTGCTGCAGTCTATATTGCAAGGTAGAGTCAAAGGTAAGCGAGGACCCGGTTGAAGAAGAATATCATGGCTGCGGAATTTAAGAACATGGTTTAAGAAAACCTCAACGGAGCTGTTTCGAGCCGCAGAGAGCAAGGTTATGATTGCCAATATGATTTCCAACATCCGAAACGGATATGAACCAGAAGAAGAAAAAGACCTTCAAGACTACATAATATCATAAGTGTTTCATATGGTTGAACTCGTATTGAATAGGAGATTCCAATAATGAGTGAATATACAGGGTGATAAATTTAAAAAACCAAAGTTACTAATAATATAAAAGAAACGACAAATCTGGCAACATTGCAAATATCAAATATGGAATCTCTGTATCCCAAAATAGGTGTACCTCAAATTTTGTATAATTATGTCTGGTAGTTTACGAGATAATTGGCCGTTTCCAGACTTTTGGGCCACTTTGTATAAGTTATATTAAATTTTACAGAAAAAAAATACAATTCATACAAAACAGTTTTGCTTAAAAAACATTAGTTTTAATAATTACTTTGTTTCTCAGTATAGCTATAACTTTATTACTGTTTTGAACGATCTCCTCATTACTTTTCTTAGAGTACTAAATAGTGCAACTGTCATTCTCCCTTCGAAACTTCTGTCCTACGAACATCAAAGGTACTGTCAAAGCTTTCGCTTCTTGTTGGGTGGTGTATTCTGTGATTGAATAGTAGATAGAATATAAAAAAGAAGAAAGATTTGTATAAATAAAAAAATAAAACAGCGAACAGTCTCGTAAATAAAAGCAGGAATATTAATGCGCATATATAATTTTTAGTTATAAATATGAACAAATATAAGGCTCTCGGAAAACATTCAAACTGTAACATTTATATTTATATGTCATGATTTCCAAATGTATGTTCCAGTGAGGTAAAAAGTGAAAAGTATGAAACTGACCTTTGGACAATGGAAGACGACAGCATTCGCTATAAAACTTTCAATATATCTATTACAATATAATAAGATTATACTTACTATGCTTACTTTGTAATTTTACTTCGTTTGAAATATTTGAATGGATATTTCGAGCCCTTGGTTTTGTCAAACACATTGCTTTAGCAATACTGCAGAATCTTTTTAAACTATTTTGTGATAATTATGTTTTTATATTACAAAATAGTCGTTAACAAATAGTTTTTAGAAAATAATGCTAAGAAGTAATAAGTGGTGAGGTATATTTTACTATAATATCCACCAATATTGTATGTTTTATAATATAATACTTGACGACCGATATTTTTCCTCAAATATGTTTTGACAGTAGTTTGTATACATTATACTGGTTGCTAGGGTACACTTACCACCTGTTTGTTATTGCACCTAATTCTATTGCATAACAATCGATTGTTAACTGGTGCATAACATTAGGGTAGCTAAAAAATACTGTTTATAAATGGATCTTGTAAAGTGAGTAACATTATTTTTGGTAATTACTTTTGTGTGATCTTCAGTTCGTATTTATTCAATACACCATGGTTGCGTTGTTTTGTATTAGTACCATTCTTACTGACTAAAGACACTTTATTAGTTAACTAGTAAGGCTACGTACTAACTGGTTCCAAACTAATGGATATTCATAAATATGTAAATTCTTTTTTCCGTGATTTCCGTCCCGTGCTTTATTTGTTCGTTTTCAAATTATCTTGATACTGTTTGCTTATAATACTTAGATGCTTATGGTGTTTCACCATAAGCAGTGTTCCACCTGTATATATCCCGCTAGTTGCGTTTGTTAGCAATTATCATGTACATTTTGACTTTGTTTACAGTTGCTTGAAACAACTTAAGTAAACCATGCCTCTCTTTATTTCTCATAATATGTCTCTAATTTTCATATTTTTGATCAATATAAGCACTTCTCGTTGTGCGAAAATAGCTTTCGTTTGCAGTACCACATCTCAAAAGCCTCCAGCTTCTTTATAGATGCCTCTAAGCTTCGCTACGAAGACATTAAGCAGCCATAAAACAGCATTTTATGATATTACATTAACCTTTTTAAGTTGTTTTTATACAAATAAACTATTAATTATGCTTATTCACAGGTATTCAGTGCATTACCGTAAAAAGTATCACATTTAAGAATCATCATGCAGCTGATTTATGAAATGTGATTCTCTCGAAAACTGTTGAGTTTTGAAGTTATTAAGAAGAATACCTTTTTTGTTAAAATATTGTATCTCTAATATATTTTTTTTCAAAAGTAGCGCCAACTCAAAGAGTAAAAAAGTTAGGTGCAAATTTATACCGCATATATGGCATATGTGAGGCCCCCTATCACCTACATCAAAGAGTACATCAAATTATAATTCGTGTATTAAAAAGAATCCAATTGTAAATTTTTATTCATAAATATTTACAAACGTAAAAGTTATAGTGAAAAATAAAATTTTAAATTTCTACTTTAACACCCTGTATCTTTCTAAATATCAACATTTTATTTAAGCAAGTTAGCTTAAATCGTAATATTTTAAAGTGATGAATCCACTGTTTCTTTTTGAACAATTACTTAAGGACCACCCTGTATATATATTTAAACCTAAAGATAAGATTATTACTATTACAAAAATTAATATTAAACTCAACAAGCTTCGAAGCGCGTCGATTGCGGGAGACTAAGACTTCGGAGGCCCTGAAGAAGACATCAGAGAGTATATCGAAAGCTCGGAGCAGTAATAATCATGATGCAGAGCTTTTGCTAAGTTCTGCATCATGATTGTTCGATTCCTAAATCGATTCGTAAATATCTACTTTTTCAAATGTCAAATGTCAGGTAGGGTCGTGTCCTTGTCTCCGATTGGTTTTGTACTAGGAGTTTAGTCTTTTTTATGTTTATTGACAGATCTATTTGTTAAGCATGTAATTTAAGTTTCGTATACGCATTTTCGTGTTAACGATATTTATGCCATCTACATATGGTGCCAGTTGGACTGATTTATTGATAAGTATGTTGTTTCTACCTTCTCATGTGTTTCTAAATACGGCTTCCAGTTTCAGTGCTAAATTAAACAGTGTTAGTATCAGCATGTAACTCTGTTTTAATTATTGTGTTACTTGAAATGAGTCTGTCATCCCATGTTGTATCTGAGCCACTGTGTCCGTCCTCTTCATTCGGATGAACCTAACTAGTTTGGACGGTGTTGACGATGGATAAATTTATTTAATATTTTGTATAAGTGTGTGTCCTGTTTATGAAGTCCTATGCCTGTTTAAATTATACAAAAATATTATAGACGTCTATGCCGTGTTCCGAGCCTTTGCTTGACTGCTTAACTGTGAATAGTATGAATATTTGGCCAATAGCTGGTCCTCCTTGCCTAAATGAAGACTGATATTCTCTACGAGGCACGAGGAATTGTAGTCTATGGTTTAGTATACCGCTAAATATTGTATATCTACAACACATCAAGAATATTCTCCTATAGTTTTGACAGAGAAGTTTATCGCCCTTTTTGTGGATTTGGTAGCTAATACTCTTATTTAATTCTTTTGGCATTTTCTCCTATCTTGATATTCTATGTATGACCTCATATATCCTTTTACTTTCATTCCATCAGCTCCACAGGCCCTGCTATTTTTCTGCAGTTTGATTGCCCTTTCAACCTCTTCTATCGTTAGCGGTTTTGTTATCTCATTCTCTTCATTTTCTGCTTCTTTTAATAGTTCATGCTCTATGTATTTTGCATCATCATTGTCAGAGTTTTCGGTCAGCAGTTTTTCAAAATATGATTTTCAAATTTTTTAAATTTTTTTAAAGTTACTGGTTATTTCGCCATTTATATTCCTGCACAGATTAGTTTTTGGTTTATATTATTGTTGAATTTGTTTGACAAATTATGCATTTCGTGTCTTGCCTTCTTTAAAGTTTATTTCCATGCCCATTAATTGTTTTATTTTGTGCTTTCTCTTTTTTGTCTACATTCTATCAGCTATTCGTCTGTTGTTTTTTTATACCTTTTTTTTTGTCCTCTACCTCGTCAAATATATGTACCTCATTTGGTTCTTCATCTACCGCTTCATACTCATCATCAAACCAATTTCATTTCATTTCAAACCTTTCCTTTCTTTAGTTTCTAACATCGATTTTGCTGCAGTTAATGGGGTTCTGCTTATTAGGTTTCACTGGTCTCATAGTGATCTCTCTTCATTTACTTATTTAGTTAGCATTACCTTTATTTTTTATTATTTTAAATTTTGGGGTTTTCAGTTTTTCCAGATCTAGAATTTCTTTTCATGGTTGATTCTCCTTTGCCTGTAGGATGACCCTACATCTGAAGTGAATCTGAATTAATAGGTAGTCTGAGCCGCAGCATGCAGCTCGTCTACTTTTTATATCCAAAATGTTTGCTGTTGATCGCTTTTCTATCAAGACGTTTTTAGTAGCTGCAAAGTCAATATGATATTGGCCGTTTTCATTTGTGTCTCTATTTAGGCTATGTCTCTCAGTTATTACGCTGTATTCTTTTTTAATTCCTACCTTTGTGTCTGTGTCACCTATGACTATTTTGATGTCGTTTTTTATTTTAGGTCAAATGCTCTTGTAATTGGTAAAAAGATAATTTGGTGTCCTCATCTTGTACATTCGTTGAGCAATGAACGTTAATTATGGATAAGTTGAAGAAGAAAGTCTTTATTGGTATGCCACAACGTTCATTAACTGCTTGGAAATCTGTGATGAGTTTATTGTGATTACAGTATATTATCGGCTATAAACGCTACCTCAAATTCCTTATTTCCTGTTTTGTGTATTGTTTTTGTATCTTGAATACCCTTCTGAGCAAACGCTCCAAGTCTATTCAAAGTTGTAACTTTTTAAGTCGCAAAATAGCATATATAACAAGACATTATCTCACTTCAAAATGATTCCATGGACCAGTTAGATTAATTTGAAAATTTGTATTTATTAAAGTTGTCATATATGTTTATTAGCGTTTGTTCTAAAACTTCCAATTTACTGTTTGCATCCTTCGAATTATAAAATAAAAATAAGTTATTTACAAAATAGCGCGTCTGGCTAATTAGAAAGTCATGAAGAATATTATTTATGACATACGAAGCAAAATTACCTAAACAAAATTCGCAATTAAAAAACTTAGTTTCCGAAAGATTGACCTGAACATTATGGCACTTGAAAACTAAGATCAAGATTATGAACTGAAATTCCAAGTTGCAGACAAACATCACTATCTATAAGAAGCTGAAGGAATAAGTGACAAAATTCAAATACTTAGGCAGCTGCCAGCTGCAAATAATTACCAGGCTCCAATTTATCACATGCTACGTATTGAACTGTTTTTATAAGTCTAATTTATTGTCTTTATTTCCCTTATTCTAATTCACTAAAAAACAATAATTTATATTAATTTATTAAATCACTTATTCGTTACAACAATTTATTTTCGACTAACCAACTATTTACATAAAATGTCACATATATATCGAAGGATCGATGACCTTCTCGACGAGTATGGAAGGTAAACATGTTCATGTTTATAATAAATAAATAATAAATAAGAATATTATTAACAAATATGTTAACGTTTTTGAATCAGAATTTATCGTAACAGTATATATACTAAACCTCTACGTAATATGCAGTAGAGGCTTAGACCACAAAAGTCGGTATAATGACAGAGATATTCCCAAAACTAATCACAGAAGCAAAAAAGAGGATCACGGAGGACCTGGCCGTAGGCAGTATTCCTGGTTGAAAAATATCCGTCATTGGACCGGAATTAATTCACATACAGTCCTGTCAACGAATCGCATACGGTTCACTGAAATTGTTGCCAACCTCCAGTGATGGAGATGCCACTTAAGAAAAAGTTTCCGAAAATAAAATAATAACTAATAATAAATATAAAAAAGTCTAAATAGATACGTTATTTAGTACATCTTTACATTTTTACGTCGTTAAAATGCCTTATCTGATAACAAAGATAATAAAAATAATCGTGATGTATTAGAATACCTCTGATTGCGGGTTTGTGTTTTAATGATCTCTGAACAAAATGGAATATTTAAATATGCCTACATTTTTCAAGTAAGTACGCCTTGATTATAAATATTATTGTAAAATATCACTTTACATTCTGTTTTTCATATTATTATCTTTTAAAATGTTCATCCAGCGACACCTAGAAATGATTTTTCACTCTTCTGGTATCCGCTGTCTCTGTGATACGCGTAAATATACGTCAAATGAACAGAAATTTATTAATTAGTTTTTAGATATGTTTAATTATTTGGGTTTAGTTTTAATTTTGACTTCGATTGGAAGTGGCTGAAAGTTACTATACAACCAAGCTCATGTGCTCACAATCAATAATAATTATTGTAACTTACTTAGTCTTAAGCCTTTTTACTTTGAGGTGTAAGGTGGTTTGGATTGAGCTCTGCATATTTGTCTTCAGGTTTTCCTGTCTTGTGTTTCATTTTGTAGTGGTTCTCCTAAAACTACTAAACTACTTCTACTAAACCCTTCTTTACAACTTTATTCCTGACACCCTCTATTCATCTAGCTCTTGTTTTTCCTGTTTTGCTTTTTTTGCACTCAGGTTTAAATACTTTATCTCATCAACATCAGCTCCATGAGATTGATTCTTAATTTTTGTGTCTCTGCTAGGGTTCAGGTCTCGCTACTATATAAAATTGTAGGCCTTACTACTGCTTTAACTTTTCCCTTTTTCCGAGAAATGTTGTTTAAATTGTATTAAATATGTTTCCGGTTTTCATCAATCGTGGTTGAAATCAATGATGGTTCACATCTTTTATACCCTAAATTAATAAATAAAACAGTTTTTTTTTAAATCCCAACACCTAGATTGTTGTTATTTTTTTAAAATCATTAAAACTTGTTGAATCTTTTGGCTGTAGTAATACTATGTACAACTAATATAGTTTTTGTTGCATTGACATTCTGTTTTCGTCATCCTTCACAAGTATCTTGTCAATCAGTTCCCAGCTGTTCTCCGCGTGTAGAGGTTCTCTCTCACCGGCTCTGGAACTCGATTCAGCCATGTGTTACCTCTAGTCAAATTTAATTTAATACTGAACATCACAGTTATTTTACAACACAATGTACAATCTTTTATAACTAAATGTAATTTAAAGGGTTTTTACCCTAGTATTTTGGTGGCTCAGGCATTGTGACCTAGTAAGTATAACCATCTTTTGCTTTTCAACCATAGTCAACATTTCATAATCTCGTTTGTTTTAACTAAATGGTTTATACTTATTTTTAGGCATTTTTCGATTTTAAAACCTGATGATGGACTGTGTGGTCCGAAAACGTTTGTTTTATTGATGTAGCCCTTTTAAGGGTTTTTTAAATAAATATACCCATTTACAAAGACTAACCTCTTTTTGTGATACGTGGTATACAGCCAGCTACAGGAATTTTTTCCTTGTGGATTTTGTCTATTTTCTGGTTCTGTTTTTCATTTACGTCTATGGTTGTTCCTAGATATAAAAAGTGATATACTTGTTCGAGCTGCATCCCATTCAATCTTACGTCATGCATTTGTTTTATCCTAACTATTACCATTGTTTTGTTTATTTTCATTTTTGTCTTTGCTAAATTTTAATTTAATATTTTTAAACTTAAAAAGGAGATGGCTGTATACCATATAATTAAAAAACTCGAACATCGAAGTAAAACACTTCTGTTGTAATTGGAATATTTAACTAAACTTAAATTTTAAAATTCAAAAATATCAAGTTCAAAACGTTTTCGGATTAATCAGTCTCTTCAGTGAACTTTGTCGTACTTGCTAAATAACCTCAAAATCAAACAGTGGTTCGGTTTAAAAGTATTAAACCATACTTCAATTCTGCTTGTTCATTGACAGTTTAATACCTATATGGAAGGTTGTCACTTCATCTTTTTCGTGGTCGTCCGATACTTCTTCTGCCCATTGGTGACTTATTTTTTGCTATTTTGACGACACGGGTCTCTCCCATTCTGCCAGTCCATTTATTTATACACCGTACTTTACATTTTCTTCTAACGTCTTCACTTCTTTTAAATCTCTCAGCGTATTTCCTGTAATTCTTCTCAGCACTCTCATCTCTGTCGTTTCCAGTTGCCTCTCTATTGTAGCTGTGTCGTGTCTTATTTCTGAGGCATAAGTCATTATTGGTCTTACACTGGCTTTATAAATTCTTGACTTCATCTCACTGGTAATGTGTCTGGCTCGCCATGTAGTGTTATTAAGGGATCCTGCCAGTCTATTTGTTTTTTGTATTTGATCTCTTACTTCTTTGTCCAGGACTCCATAGCTGGACAGTGTAATTACAAGGTATTTTATTTTCATTACTTGTTCAATACTGGTGCCATCAATTTCTATTTTACATATGATTGGTTCTTTGTTAATTACTATTGTTTTAGTTTTCTGAGATGAGATTGTCATATGAAATTATTTTTCTCTTATGTAAAATCTATGGACCAGTCTTTGCAGACTATGTTCATCTTGGGCTACCGATATTACGTCGTATGTGTACAGAGTATTTTTACTTCGTTGTTCTTTATTCTGAATCCTCTTCCTTTGTTAATGCTTTTGATAATTTTATCCATGATTAACAGTTCGAATTTGATAAGCCTAGTGAGCGGACGTATTCGAGTGCTGGTATTTTTACTTTTTGTTAAGATAAGTATATTACCTGTTATAATTATATTTTAATTGATATTTGAACCTCGTTAATTTTTCAAAGTTTTGTTTTGGTTTGACTAATTATTTTATTTTGATTAATTGATAAAATTTGAAATATTTTATATATAGAAGCTGTAGATAAAAACATCTAAAATTAATTAAACCATGGGGGAAAATACGGGCGGGGAACCGCCCGATTTAAATCAATGTATGAATAATAGTGAAAAGGGAAAGAAAGATGATTTTAATAATATTATTGATCTAGAAAATCGCTATAGACCAGGCGATAAAGGTCCTTATTTCGTGTTTGTGGAGCATAAAGAAAAAAATATTGGTAAACTTTTCCCAATTAAAATTGGGCACTACCTACTCCCTGATGAAACATTAAGTAAAGAAGTAGAGGATATAAAATCAGTAGGAATTAACCGGGTGAAAGTTATATTTAAAACTTTGGAATCGGCTAATTCTCTAGTTAATCATTATGTAATCAAACAAAATAATCTAATCGCATATATCCCTAAATTCTACACCCACAAAAAGGGTATCATAAGAATGGTCGATACTTTTTTTTCCGAAGAATACTTACTAAATGCCATTATTTCCAATAAAAAAGTAGTAAGTGTTCAAAGAATGAAAAGAAAAATAATAGATTCCGATGGAAATCCCTGTTTAGTTAACAGGCAGATGATTATAGTACAATTTCTGGGGAATGAAATTCCACAAAACATTCAAATTAATCTCTGCAATTTCCAAGTAGAGCCATATATACAACCAGTTGTACAATGCTTTAAGTGTTTGCGTTATGGTCATTCGGCCAGACAATGCAAATCTAAAAATAGCAGATGTAAAAAATGCACTAGTTTGGATCATCTGGAAGATGAATGTCAATTAGAAAATGTTTGCATATACTGTAAAAGTAATGAACACACTTCAATCTCGCGAAAATGCCCTATCTTCACAAAACAAAAACAAATAAAGCAGATTATGGCCCAGGAAAATATTTCCTTTAAAGAAGCTGAAAATATGTACATAAATCCTTCTTATTCAAAAATTATTACGAATAACAAGTTCTCAATATTAAATAATATTAATAACTTTCCACCATTACCAGATATTAAGCAAAAATCTTCTCAACCTTCCTCAGCAGTCTCAAGGAAACCCTCTATCAAAACAATTATGCCTACTTCAAAAAAACGAAAACCTTCCCCTCTATCTCCCACCACAGAAATTTCACCAATAAAAAAAACTCCTACTAAATTAACATTGAATTCTAATACTGTTCTTCCTAATCCTTATAGAGACGAATATATGAACTATAAAGAAAAGTCAATTCTTATATTATCTACATTCGTTAAACAACTTCAAAAACATTTTCCGTCTAGTTCGGTTACTTTTGCAGATTCAGATATAAGAGAATTTGTTAATAATATGTTTGATTCTGATAATCCCAATGATGGAATGGACTTTAACATTAGTGGGTCTGAATCCGAATATTATTAATCTTCCCGATTCCTAACCACAAAATTACAAAAGAAAAACTATGTATTTTGCAGTGGAACATTAGATCATTAAAAGCAAATAAAGCAAGTTTAATTAATTTTATTCACAGTTCACAAATTGACATTATTGTTTTATCAGAATTATGGCTTAAACCTGACGAAAACTTTTTTTTGAGAGGGTTCAATTTAGTTAAAAAATGTAGAGTTGATGGTTTTGGGGGGGTAGGCATTTTTATAGCTGAATGGTTAGTGTTTAAAGAGGTTAATATCATGCAATCGTCAAACAAAGAGCTAGAAGTTTGCGCAATTACTTTATCTGGTATAAACTTGTCAATAGTATCTATTTACCGACCACCCGACGTGGTTGTCAAATTCACCGATTGGATAGAATTATTTCAGCAGTTCAAGTCCAATACTCTTTTTTGCGGAGACTTTAACGCCCACCATGATAGTTGGGGACCTATACCTGATGATCGACATGGAAAAATTTTAGCAGACGCAATAGATGATCTAGACCTTGTTGTAATAAATGATGGTACTCCCACTAGAATTAATTCTAGTGGAAATCATTCAGCGGTGGACATAACATTAAGTTCCCATTTTTTAGTTGATAAATTAACTTGGACCGTCTTAGATGATACAATGGGATCAGACCACTACCCAATAGTTATTGACATCCAAATTAATCCTTCATCTTTTTTAATAAATCCCTCTACTAAATGGAATGACACATTTGCGGATTGGGAATTGTTTCGAATACTCTTGGATAAAGATGTTACTGAGTTACTTACTGGAAATAACGTATATGATGCAGCAGCATTTTTCGGGAAGGTTGCCACTGCTGCGAATCGGTCGATGCCTGTTAAAAAATCTTTTACTCCCATTTCTCCTAGACCAGTTTGGTGGGATCAGGAATGTAGTAAGATGGTAGAAAAACGGAAAATGGCCTTAAAAAATTATAGAAATCAATCCAACCATAATAATTATTTAGTATATCAAAACGTAGCTGCCCAAACTAAACGTTTATTTAAAAACAAACAACGTTGTAGCTGGATTAATTTTCTAAATAAGCTCAACAAAAATACACCACTGACCGAAATTTGGAAGTTTGTTAAAGCTGTAAATAACAAAAATTTTCTTTGTCCCAAAAAACCCCTTTCAAAAAAATTAATAGATCAAATTCTAAACAAAATAGGTCCTCCTTCTGCTTCTAATTTTGTAATAAAACCATTTAACCAATTTCCATTTAATCACGAAGATGAATTATCTTCTTCTTTCACAATGAACGAACTGGATTTAGCGAATAAAAATAGTCGGAATACTGCTCCCGGGATAGATGGCTTTACCTATAAAATAATTTATAATTTACCATACTCTGCTAAACTTTTTCTTTTGCAGTTATTTAATGACTGGTGGAGGAAACAAAAATATTCAGACTGCTTTAAAAATATTATAATTTGCCTTAAACTTAAACCTTATAAAGATCCAGAAATTACATCTTCATACCGTCCAATCTCGTTAATATCATGTGTCACCAAAACATTCGAAAGATTAATTAAGTTTAGATTAGAACATTTTGTTGAATATAGATCCCTATTACCAAGCATTCAATATGGTTTTCGGAGAGGACGAGGAACTATCGATGCTGTTAGTCATTTAGTTTCAGATATACAAATAAGTTTATCCAGAAACCTATATACATTATGTTTATTTATAGACCTATCAGGGGCCTATGATGTAGTTGATCTAAATATTTTAGCAAAAAAAATGGAAACAATTGGAATTAATAAAACCGTATGTGCCAATATTATAAGTCTCTTTCATAATAGAAAAATATTTATTCGGGATCATAATAACGTATTACATGGTCCTCACACAGTATGTAACGGGTTACCTCAAGGGTCTGTATTGAGTCCAATTTTATTTAATATTTACACTGCAGATCTGCATAAGTTAGTAGGTGACAAGTTCAACATGATACAATACGCGGATGATTTATGTTTTTACTTCAGCCATGGTTCATATGGGAAATGCTTAGATGACTTGAAAGAATGTATTCATTTATTAATAGAATGGTTTAGGGACATGGGTTTTAGCGTTTCTCAGGATAAGACTGCCTTGGTATGTTTTACTCGTCACCGAGTTAAAACTGCTAGAGCTGCTTGTCTAGATGGGTTTACGATTCCATTCGTAGACGAATATAAGTACCTAGGTATAGTATTAGATAAAAAATTGCTTTGGACTAACCACATAAAATATATTAAAAAAAGATGCGAAAAAGCCATAAATCTGCTAAAAGTGGTTTCCAAGAAAAAATGGGGGGCTGATGTAACTGTATCGTATACATTTTACAAAGCATATATTCGTTCCATATTGGACTATGGCTGTACATTATATGGGGCAACATCTAAAACGAATCTAATAACTATCGATCGTATACAATACAAAGCATTAAAAATTTGTATGGGTCTAATGATGTCATCGCCTAACCAAGCAGTGCTTGCAGAAATACAAGAACCGCCATTAAATATACGGAGACAGTATTTAGCTGAAAAACAAATAATAAAATACAGGGCATTTAATACGAATATGATCCAGAAAATAGCTTTTATTAACACTTGTAACCTTACAACACCTTATTGGAGAATAAAAAACTCCCCTCCCTTGGCAGATGGCTTTATTAATACCAATCAATATGACATTTGTAAATTCAATAGTCCCAAATATCCAATATATGAATATAGTTATCCAAGTATGATATTTCGGCCAACCATTATATACCCTGAATATACTGAAAACGCTAATTTAAATAACCTAATACTCTCAACCACTTTGAATGCTTTTGGTAAAAATGTTACTAAAATATTTACAGATGGGTCCAAATGTGAAAATGGAACAGGTGCAGCATTTTTTGTTTCAGACATCAACCATGTAGAAAAATTTAGACTAGCAGATACACTCTCTATTTACAGTGCAGAGTCTATCGTGATAAAAAAAAGCCTACTATGGTGCTCACTAAATCCAGTTCAAACGGTTTCTATTATGTCAGATTCAAAGTCCGTTCTGCAAGCAATTGAAGGATCTCCAATAAATATTTATAATCAAGAATTAGTTTGTGAAATAAAAAACTTATTATACCAAGTAAACCAGCAAAATAAAAAATAATTCTCATTTGGGTAAAAGGTCATAGCGGTATTACTGGTAATGAAAGGGTGGATTGTGAAGCAAAAGAAGCTTGTAAATCAGATAAATTTGTAGAATTTTTTTCTTATACCGACTTAACTACAAAACTAAAAAAAGCTATTAAAGTCAGATGGTCAGAATCTTACAATAATTTTAGCAAGACATCTAAAAATCTTTATTTCCAGCTTTACCCACAGCTTCCAAATAGAATACCGGATATAACATTTAATTATATAAAAAGATATACTTCAACAGTAACTCGCTTAAAATTGAATCATGGTCGTTTTCCGGCTCACCTTTATAAATTAGGGATACTTAACTCCCCGTTATGTGACTGTGACAACATGTCCATAGGTGATATTAACCACATATTTCTGGAGTGTAAAAAAAATGAATCGGCTATCTCTAGACTATATAATTCTCTAATAGAATACAACACCCCTCTTCCTCTCAACATTGGTTCTCTGTTATCAAGCCATAATAAACACGTTTTAGATGCAATAATAAATTACGTTAAAGAAGCTAAAATCGATATTTAACCTTATAAGCACCTAATATTATGTTCCTACAGTAATATGAATAAAAATGAATTCTGTGGCTAATAGACTATGTCTAAGGCCATCCCTTCCCTCTACACACACACACACATCCATGATTAAATTAAAGAGAATAGGGTTTAATGAGTCTCCCTGTCTTATTCCGCTGCCTCTTTCTATAAATTCTGTAAGTTGTCCATCTATTGTCGGTCAGATAGCTCAGCGGGCTGTGCGGCTGCCTCTCATTCGCTTCACTGTCGATTGGTTCAGTGGATGTGGGTTCGAGCCCCAGCTCGGTGTACAGAAAACAAAAAGTCTAACGCAGCAGTTTAAAATTCTAGATGAATCTGCGGCTTAGACTAGAATATGCTGGGGTCTGATCGGCCTATGGTGGAGCAGTACGGCAAGAGATAAGGGCTTGCGGCTCGGTGATACTCCTCCATAGATCCCTACCGGACAGGCGTAACGCCTAAAAAACCGGATATATATATATATATATATATATATATATATATTATATATATATATATATATATATATATATATATATATATATATATTTCCATATATATTTCCATTTTGTTGTTCTGGTAGATGTTGTTTCTATAATATTTAGGGGAACTTTTCTATTATACAGAAGATGGATTACATCCTTGAGTCTTACTCTATTGGATGCTTTCTTTAAGTCAATCAGACATAGAAATGCTGGTCTATTATACTCTAGTGATTTCTGAGTAATTTGCTTTATGGCGAATATTGCATCTTCGCTAATGTGAGTAAAAATATAACATCAAATATTTTGTCACAGAAAGATCTCATTTACTGTCTCTCCAATTTAAAAAAGGTCTTGAATTCATTCTTTATAAGATCTGTTAATAAATCTGAACTGATCCAAACAATCAAACAAATCTCCCAAAAAATGTGTGGGAAATCCTGGTCTCACTAATTAATGATTCCTTTGAAAAACATATATTTTCATAGTGCCTAAATACAGCCATTATTCCTCTTCGTAAGGATGGTGAAAAATCAAATGCCTGTAACTATATGTCTTACTACTGGTACCGGTACTATCCAAAATTATTGAAAGACTTTCATTAATTGAGAGATAAAATTCCGACTCACGTCTTTTCTCGGTGAAAACAACACTTATCACAATATCATGTTTTCTGTACTATATGAGATTTACCAAGCACTAAACAATAATCTTTACATTGCCATTATTTTTTATGACTACGCCAAAGCTTTTGATTGTGTAAATCACGACATTTTGATAAAGAACAAAAGTTCCACGGAATTCGAGGTATTTCTTTGAATTGGTTCCAATCTTACCTGCGAGTTAGAAAACTGTTATACTGACTCTAGTCACAAAAGCATTTTATGCGGAGTACCACATGGTTCAGTATTGGGACCTCTACTTTTCCTTAGCTTTATAAATGGCAGTGGCGGCTCGTGACATCTGCTATAGGGTGTGCTGCATGAACCACGGTCAATATAAAATAATAGAAATAGAATAACATACGAAAACAAAAACAATAAAATTAGCTTTAATACTAATTAATAGTAACTAATAACGACATGCTATAAAAATCTGATTAACTTACATTTATTGCATTTTTCTAAATTGGAAATTAATACGCCGGTCCTTTTTTGTCGCAAACTTTTCGATTACTTTATCGTTAAAGTTCGGTATTGAAGCGATGAACTTTTTTTCTATCGAGAGTGTGGAAAGGGCTGTTAATCTGTCTTCGCACATTGAATTTCTTAAAAATGTTTTGATCCGTTTTAAAGTTGAAAAACTACGTTCAGCTTCTGCTGTGGTCATTGGCGTAGTCACCAGAATTTGTATCAACTTTTTGGTTTCTGTTAATGTGTCCTCTAAATTATTAGAAATTATAAATTTTAGTAAAGGCACTGCACCTTTTAATGTTCTACACTCGATATTGGAATACAAAACTGACAGTTCTGTTCGCAAACGGTTTTTATCAAAGAAGTTATAAGCTGTACAAGTTAAATCCAATTCATTTTCAGGAAACTTATTATTATATTTTTCGAAATGTTCTGAAGATAAAAGTGTTGCGGCAACTAGATGATTTGTATATGCAAACCGTTCTTTTGCATTGTTTATAATAACATCACAAACTTCTAGACAGGCAATACGGTGATCCTGTTGGCTGTTATTTGGGCGTTTCCTTTTTTGGACACTAGGCGCCGCATTTAAATTTGAAGCTTGATGTATGATAGGGTCTATTTTATTTCGGACATTGTTAATACTTTGCTCAAAAACATGTATAGCTTTCTGTGCTTCGGTTGGGTCCATGTTCTTTTTTTGAAGATTATTGTACAAAACGTCAACATGTGGCATAATATAATGAAAAACAGTCAGCCAGAAAGTAAAATTTTGATCTTCCAGAATACGTCTAAGTCCTCTTGCTTCCTTGGAAGTAATAGCATTTGACTCTTCTTCTAGTTGCTCCATACACTCAATAATAAAGTCTCTATATTCGTAAACGACATTTACTGTACGAATATTGAAATTCCAGCGTGTAGGGATTGAACGAGGAATATTTTTTCCAACTATTTGATTTAAGACAGCTATTCTTTGAGGTGAATGACTAAAAAATCCAGGTATATCATGTAAATCTCCAAAAAATACGCGTACTTGGGAATTAATAGAACATGCTCTTGACATTATTAGATTCAATTGATGGGCGTAACAGTGCACAAAATGAGCAGTTTCATATTTTCTCTTAATTATTGTTTGCACTCCGCCATGTATCCCACTCATAACAGCTGCTCCGTCATAACTTTGTGCAATGAGCTTATTTTTGTTATTCTTTAATATTGGGTCTAAAACATTCAAAATTGTGTTAGCTAAGGTTTCAGCATCATGTTTTTCTGGAAGCAAAAAAGTCCAAAACCTTTCAACTGGAGCACCGTTTTTTACATAACGAAAAACAATGACCATTTGAAATTTCATAGAAACATCCGTTGTCTCATCAGCTATCACTGCTAAAAATGGGGCTTCATTGATTTCGTTTAAAATCTCCTCAGCGTATACTTCTAGCATGCAATCCAAAATATCATTTTGTATTGTTTTTGAGGTACCTTTGAAAATTGTCGCATTTGTAAGGTGTTCACTAAGTGTTTTATCAAGTTCAGCAGAAAAATTCACTAAACCACGAAAAATTCCAGGGTTATCTGATGTTTCAGATTCATCGTGTCCTCGTAAGGCGAGCTCAAAAGCCCCACAGAATTTTATACAGTCAATTATTTTTGACAAAACATACCTGTTTTTCGTCACCTCTTCATTGTGTTTTTGTATATTTATCCAATAAGCAGAGTCAAGTTGGGCCTGTATATTAAGTTTCCCAAATAATGCAAATCGCATTTCATTGTTCATATGAGTTTGCGTGTTTTCATGCTTCTTTATTTTTTCACTTAAATGCACTAGATCCCGCACTCCTGTCTCGCGCCACAATTTTTCCTCTTTATCTGCGCCGAATAATGCACACGGAAAACAGAAAAAAGCATTTTTTTCGGAACATCCACAAATCCACTGATTTCGTAGATACATGTCTTTATTAAATTTACGCGTATATGTTTTTCCACGGCTTTTACCGGACACTTCAATATTAAGATCAGGCATAGGACGGCCACGTTCTTTTATAATCTACTGTTGTTGATAGTGAAGTTTTTGAAATTTATTTACACCTAATTTAAATTGAAACTCCATTGTTTTAAACACGCTCGAACAAAACAAATTAAACAAAATTGTAACCTAAGAATTTCTAAACACGGCACAGATGCAACGGTCACGAATAACTGTCGTGAAATGCAGCTCGCAAACACATTTCCGAGGCCGTTAATCAGCCGATTGCCGAAGCACATCGGCTAAGATCGCCGTTTGCCTAATAAATGCATTTTACCGCTGCCAGTGTTTCGGTTGTTATCGACGCGGCTTCACTGGAGCAGCAAATACGTAAAAAGATTGCTTCACTGGAGCACCAAATACGTAAAAAAATTATACGGTTTCACTAGAGGAGTAAATACGTAAAAAAAATAATATTAATCATCGTTGTTGGTGAATTATTATTAACAGTTTATGTTTAATATGATAATATGGCAGATTTGAAATAAAACTATATTAATTATTCTTTAATAATTAAGATTTGCTATGGTTGTTTGGTAGTTCTGCAGCTCAGCAGCACATAAAGAAAAGCCGCCACTGATAAATGGCATCACTAATTTAAAAATCGATAAAAAGATTTTTCTTTTTTCTGATAATGACTTTTACCATTTACCATAAAACCATTTTAAAAGCAATTGTTTTTTCTTTAAACTAATGTATTATTGCTTATACCTAAAACTGCACAGAAAAGAATATAGAAGAACGTTTGCGAAAAAATAGGGAAAAAGGCCAAATAATGGTGTGTGGCGAACTTTGAAAAATCGTATCTATGATACTGTAAATTTTAAATACTATACCCAAACGTAATTTTAAAGAAGAAGAATAAAACTTTTTTTCCTACGGCAATACCTATATTTCCCCCGTGGAAAAAAGTTGGGGAACAAAAAAAGAAAAATCGTGTGTGTTCCTATTTTTTTGCTTTGTTTTTTGAAAATATGTTTGTTAAAAAAATTACTTTTTAACTTTAAAAGGTTACGTTTTGATAAGAAATTTAATTTAGAACAACTTTTCTGTGTGTGCATAACAATTCACCCAGATGCACCCTAGGGCATGGGGACAAATTCACCCCTTTCTCAAAAACGAACCTCTTTTGGTAGCACTCCGCGGCTTTTTCATATATGGGGGTCCATTTACCATACGAAATTACAAAATCTCTTTAGCATTTTAGTTCCTTTTAGTCCTATTTTTTTAACATAGTCAATAGCAATGTTTTTATTGCTATTATTTTTCTTTTTGTCTAGATTTTACAATTATTTTTCAATAGTTAATACGTTTTCTTTGGTGTTATTACTTAAACTTTAAAATGCCGTTATTCTTACGCATGATGAAAATAGACAAAACGTTTGTGCACCGTGTGGATGAAAAATCCGATGTAAAAGCAAACCATTATCAGCTCATTTTGATATTTTAAATTGTAAATATCCTCTGAGTATTTGTGATACCTGTCTCATAATTCTCAATTAGTTAAATTGAGAATTGTGAGAATTGTGAGAATTGTGAGTTCTGTTAAATTTGTGTGACTACACGGGATAATCGACAAATAGGGACAAATAGGAACATACTGTTAAGGTCGATTTAAATACATTAGTCACGCCACAGGTCCTGCGCTGAATCGGTACCGTACCCAGTGTCGCATCCAAAGGAGGGTCACGGGGGTCATGAGCCCCCCTCCCTCAAACAAAATTAAATATCAATCAAATAATCCTAAAAAAAAATAATTTAAAACCCATCAACCCCATACCCATCAACCAGCAGGAAGTCAAGAATTCTGAATATAGTAATACCTCGACTAACGCTACCTCGACTTCCGCGAATTCAGTGTTACGCCATTTTCAAATTTTGTCAATTCGTCATTTGAGTGCCAGAGAATTGTTCGATTATCGATGAGATAGAATTACCGCCCACACATTATTGCTCATTCAATGTACATGATATGACTTTTAGCACGAAATCAGCACATTTTTATTTTGTATTAGGTATTTCTTATCTTCAGTTTTGTCTACGAATTGGTTGTTTGCAATTTGAATATGTATTATAATAATTGTTGATACTGTGTGCTACATTTTATAATTTATCTATAATAAATATCAAAGTGAATATTGTTGTTACTGTTGTTAATAATATATGAACTATAATGAACTGGAGGCTGCTGTCCAAGGTATTTGTGAAACTCGTATGGTTGACAGGCGTGAACGTCATCTTCAGTTCCAGGGCGAATCAATCATCAAAATATACAATGCTCTTGAAAAAAATTTTACGTGCAAGGACAGTAAAATGTCAGCTGGTGCATTTTCATTATTGCAAACTACACTCACCGGCAAAATTAACGGAACACCTTAAAAATGGGACATGTTAGATGACTCGAATTTTCTAAACCTGTTGTCCGATTTTAGTGATTTTTTTAGTATAGTATAGGTATATTATTTAAGAATATCAATGAAATAATATTGTTGCTAGACAGGTCAATGTCATTTTATACCGGGTGTAACAATCATACTGTGTTTTTTCCTTAAAGTTCGAAACACCCTGTGGAATATTCTAGCTTATATAAAATATTGAAATTAAAGCTCAATTATAGTCTCAGGCTTTCTTAACATTTTCTTTTTTGATTCATTTGCTTGTGTTGGATAATAAAAAAGTTAGGTACGTTAACAACTAGCCATGTTTTTCATCAATAAATGCTCATTTTCTTCACCAGCATATTTAAAGGAACAACCATAAAATCTGAGTATTTTCTCTCTAGTCTATATACTGTTTGGATAATATCATAATACGAATGTTGGTGAAGTATTTTGAATTTATATTACAATAGTAGTACAATATAAAACCTGTTTAAGAAGAAATAAAACACAAAAATGTCAGACTCAACAAAATACGGATTTTAAACGCATTAACTTTATTGTACAGTTTGAACTTAAATTGGTTTTTATGCATTTTTTTTGGCTTTAATAGCGTGTGTTTCCCCTACGAGCCCTTACAACTGCAGTTATTCGTCTTCTCATACTTCTGATACCGCTATCGATTAGTTGTTGGGCAGTCTCTCCCATTCCTCAATCAAAGCAATTGTGACTTCCTCTCTGTTTTGAATAGCAGGAACCCGTGCCATAAGTTTTTTGCCTAGCATGTCCCACGTATCCTCTATCGGGTTTAGGTCTGGGGAACAAGCTGGCCAATTCATCGTTGTTATACCCACTTGTAATAAGAAATATCTTACACAGTCTGCGACGTGTAGGCTCGCATTAAAATAAAATTTTCGCCAATATATGGTGAAAAAGGTACCACATGGTCTTGGAGAATATCTCTCATATACTTATCTGCTGTTAATGCTCTATCATCAATCACCACTAACTCTGTTATTGCTCCCAAACATATACCGCCCCACACCATAATTGAACCCCCACCAAAAGGTACGGTCGTAGTAAAATTGAAAGGGGCATTTCGTTCTCCTTGGCGTTGATACAATCTTTCTCTACCGTCGATGTAATTTACACAGAAACGGCTTTCGTCCGTAAAGAGAATTTGACTCCAGTGGTTATCATTCCAATTTTGATGTACTCGACCAAATTGTAGTCGTGCTAAACGATGGTGTCTCTGGAGTCTGGGAGCTTTTATTGGCACATATGACTTGAGACCGGCTTTTTTTAGTCTCTTTCTTACTATGCGCTTAATTAAATACAAGTTTGTACTTGTTATGAACAGACAGAATGACTGTAAAATGTAAAACACAATACAAATAAACAAATTAATTTGACATTTAAGACTTTCTTGTGACAAGGAGCTTTCAAAGCTATGTAGATATAGTCTATAAAATACAAATATAAAGAAATATTGCATTAATAACAGGTTCCTTTAAATTTGCCGGTGTGTGTATTAAATTGTTAACTTCTCATAGCCTACTTTAGGCTTGTTTATTAAACTAAGCAGAAAATGAGGATTTATTGATAAAAAACATGGCTAGTTGTTAACGTACCTAACTTTTTTATTATCAAACATAAGCAAATGAATTAAAAAAGAAAATGTTAAGAAAGCCTGAGGCTATAATTAAGTTTTAATTTCAATATTTTATATATGCTAGAATATTCCACAGGGTGTTCCGAACTTTAAGAAAAAAACATAGTAGGATTGTTACACCCGGTATAAAATGACAATAACCTGTCTGGCAGCAATATTATTACATCGATATTTTTAAATAATATACCTATAACATACTAAAAAAATCACTAAAATCGGACAACAGGTTTAGGAAATTCGATACATCTAACATGTCCCAATTTTAAGGTGTTCCGTTAATTTTGCCGGTGAGTGTATTAGGAGCCCAGAATTTCTCATTTCAGAAGTTTGTCTTAGTGATGTTTTAGGTACAACTGTAACACTTAGTCGTCTTCTTCAGTCGCCAAAATTAGTTTTGAAGTAGGCTACTGAGGCCATAGAGGACACTAAATGCATATTTCAAAATAAAAGATCTTTACTATGAAGTACAGGAAATAGCTGAACAACTAGACATTAAATTGAAGATGCCTCGTATAGTTTCTTGTCAATCCTGTCGTCAAAACTAACCTGCTAACTCTTGCGAAGAATATTTCCGAATATCTATTTATTTACCCCTTTTAGACAATATCTTAACTGATTTAGAAGCACGACTTTCACCGAAAGTTATGAATCTATTTAATCTGAGTTGTTTTACCTAAAACTGATAACACACCAGAAGATAAAGTTACATTAAAAAAAATTGTTGACACCTTCCAGGCTAATATTGGACCATCTACTGCATATTCCACAGTAGAACAAGAGTTTTCACTGTAGATTCAAAAGTGGAAAAGAGTCATGCAAAATAATGAAAAACTTTCTGATTCTATTTTAGTAGAAGTATTAGAAAACTGCGATATTCATATTTATCCAAATATCAGAATATTTCTGAAAATATTAATTACACTGCCAGTCAGTGCAACAACAGCAGGGCGTAGTTTTTCTACCCTTAAGTGTCTAAAGACTTGGTTTAGAAATAGAACTTCGGAGGAAAGGTTAACTGGTTTAGCACTCATCAATGTGCATCCTGAAATTTTTCTAGATGTTGATGCAATCATAGAGCGATCTACTAAATCGAATAGGCGAAAAGAATACATTTTATGAAATTATATAATGTTTACTTATTTTAATTCTTACAGTATTTTTATTCACTTTACTTTCATTTACCACTCATTGCCGGCTGTTGCTGACAATTCGTGCGAAAAATATCTTCAAACTGGCTCCAGCTGGTAACTGCTGGAGCCCGTTTGAAGAGGTTTACTCTCCGGCCACTGGAACTCGCCTAAAACATGGGTGTATGTTACCTGAAGTCAAATTTAAATTAATATCAAACATCAAATGTGATTAACAACATTATGTACAATCTTTAGCAAACATATGTAATTTAAAGGGTTTTTACCCTGATATTTTGGTGGCTCAGGCATGTCAATTTGCAATTTAATCCTGATGATGGAATTTTTATTCTGAAAACGTTCGTGTAATTGATGTACCCCTTTTAAGGGTTTTTTAATATACCCATTTACAAAGATCTAACCTCTTTTTGTAATACAGCCAGCTGCAGGAATTATTTTCCTTGTGGATTTTATAAAAATAACTATTCTTAAATTATATTCTGTTTTTTCTTGAATAAATTAATTTAAATAAAATTAATAGTTTAAATCTTAAGGTCCATTCTTTATTACGGAGAGGTGACTATAACTACAGCAAATTGCTCTCTATCTTGAGCTGTTCTTAGTATCGAATATGTGTCCATGCCTGTCCAGTCTCTTACATTCTTTAGCCAGGAGCATTTTCTTCTTACTGGACCTCTTTTTTCCTTCTACTTTCCCTTTCCTTATGAGTCGTAAAAAGTTATACTTTTCTCGCCTGTAAATATGTCCTAGATAACTCGTTTTTCTGTTTTTTATATTATTTAGGAGTTTTTTCAGTCCTCATTCTTCTCAACACCTCGACCTCATTGTTGGTCATGAGCTCAGTACACTAAATCTTTAGCATCCTTCTAAAAACACATATTTCAAAGGCTTCTATACGCCTCATAATGGTAGTTCCAAGAGTTCATATTTCCACTCCGTATAGCAGTAAGGAATAAATGATTTTTTTTACAAATTGATATCGGATATTCAACGATAAAATAGAATTTATTAGAAATATTTAATACATTCATTAACGTTCACACTTACATTGAGTTATTGCATATAAATTACTTAACTTTGGTTTATACTTATTTATGCTTGGTTTGTTCTTGATTTTGTAGCCATATAATAAGTAGGTTTAAATTAATTGTCTTTAAAATACCTAGTTTAAATTGACAGTCCTTGATTTTTCAGTATTTATATTTTAATAACTTTCCTTTGGTTTAATAATCTGATACACTTGATTTTACTGTTATAGAGTATGTGGGTTTAATAGTACATTGTTTACTGGGTAGGAAAAGCTTAACATTCCTGGGTGACTGTGAAGATTGCTAAGTCGAGGCGCAAGTCGAGACTTAGCAACACAGAGTCCAGGAATGTGGCTTTTCCTACGAGGTAAACATACTATTTTTCCGCAAATCGTTTAAAATTCGACAGATATTGATTGATTTAAAAAAAAACGCGATAATTTTATTCCCAAATAAATGGTGCTTTGAAATTCCTAATAAAATTACTTGGGTTACTATGGAAACGTATTGAGGTTGAATTGTCAAACTTGACGCTTATAAATTTAATTGCTGGTGTTCTCGAAAGTAAAATATTTATGTTTTCTATCATTTATGTAGAACACTAACAACTGTACGGAAATATCATTTCCTTACAGTAAGGAAATGACATTTCCTTACAGTAAGGAAGTCCTGACTTTTTCTTCAAGAAATTTTGACAGGAATGTCAAAATTTCCTGGCGATTTGCGGAAAATTATATTTTTTGTTTAAGTTTAAAACCCCTTAATGTTATATCCTTCTTTGCACCCGTAGGATATTTGGGTTTTAATAGCTTATCATTGGTTTAATATATAGCTTAAAATTATTATTGAGAAAATGGTTCCCATACATGAGGCACAAATTATAACAATTTTGAAACACCTTTGAATTGAGAGTGTCAGAGAATACTCATTTTTGTATGATACATCGGACTCAAGTTACCATGAGAATAAGAAAAAGGCCAATGCCTGGGCAAAAATTTTACTCCATAGATGGCACTATGCGTTTTTAAGATAACATTAAAACAGCACATAACATTTCTTCTAGATATATTTTATTAACAAAAATACATTATCGTCCTCCACTATATACACGTTCAAGTTTCTAAGGTACGCTTCTATTTGGAAACACAAAATTTTCAGTGAAGGCTTCACTGATTTATTCTGCTAAAAAGGTCGTTCGACTGCCAAGATAAGAAAGGTCACGATTAGCGATATAGCATTATATACTTTACGATTTAGCAGGTACACCGTCAATGCAACCAAAATGCAGTATATACACATCTTACCAGAGAGAGCGAGAGAGAGAGAGAGAGAGAGAGAGAGAGAGAGAGAGAGAGCACATTTCAAAAGAATTGACTACACGAACAAAGGAGTATATTGATCTAAACTTAAATTTTCTTTTTAAATTTTTGGCATCAGAACTCAAATCGTAATTTGATGGTGTCAGCTAGGGATTTGCTAGCAATTCCTTCTGTTCTTTTTTGGCAACTGAATGGCATGATCAACATAAAAACCAACGTTATCTTCATGGTAATTATCATTTCCTTTAATCGTTGTAGAAGACCCAGAGATAGCAACATGCAAAGGTAAAGGATTGTAAGACATTTGTTCCCCTTGCGTCTCGCCGGGTAGACCCTTGCTAGAATACTCTAATTACGTATATTAATTGATATTATTGATATATTTATTATTGTTTTTGTAATATTTTAGGGCCAAACAGTTTTTAGAAGCGAACAATTTAAACAAAAATATTGTTAACGATGTGGAGAATTTTATTTGCCAATGGAAATTTAAGTCGGAATACGATCTAACAGCAATATGTGAAGATTTGGATAATCTTATCGAGGTGCTGCAAGAAAACTTTTTCGGTAGAACTACAGACATTAGCATATTTAATTCCATACATTGGTGAGTACACTAAAATATTACTCCAGGAAAAAAAGCCGAAATTACTTCAAAAATCGAAAAATTACTGGGCTCTATTTTTCAAATGAAATTAATGGATGAAGTCAATAAAAAAGACGTACCATTTCGTGGGTATCAAAATTTTTACTGGGCCATGGTATTTTTATTAACATTTAACCAAAAAAGCGACTTTTTTCATTTATTTCAATATTGTGAAAAAACCAAGCATTCCTCGAAAAAACTACAGAAATACTTTGCTTGTAAAAATGAGATTTTATAATTTAAAAAATGTTTATGTTATGTATTTAATGAGGCACCGACTATTGTACAAAACTGTTTATTAAAAGATACAGTGGTTACAAACATACATTAGGTATGGATGGCTCCGTAGACCCACGGCCTTCCACCACCTAACCTTACTATCGACCCCTAGTCTTTTCCACAGTGTCTCTTATCCCGCTGCCGGACTCATATATAACATCTCCTCCCTCGTTAGAGATCAAGCTTAATGGGAGCTTTTACTAGTCTTCCAGAGCGCGTTCTAATATTGCAATCATTGGATGTTTCATCACTCGGTATAGATGTGTTTGTTTCTTCTTGTGATGAACTTGGAATGGGCTCCTTCGGTTCTAATTGAATAAGTTCGTTTTTCAAATTTGGATTCACTGGGATTTCAATTGTAACACTCTCACGTAACACTGGCACATCATCACTCACTATAGGAGGTTCTGCTTGAGCTTCCTTAGAATCTGGGATTCTATCTTCACCTCTGTCTTTTCTCATATCATTTGCGTGTGTAAATTTTATTACACCATTACTACATACTAGATAAGTACAGTAACTTACAATTTTCATAATCTTTCCTTTCTGCCATAGTTTTGTTTGTACGTTTTTAATATAGACACTTTCATTTACTTTATACCATGTATGCCCATTTTTAATTGGGATAGATGCATGCTTACTATTATGACGAGAAGGTTTCAACATATTAAATCTAGTTCTAGGACGCACTTTAAAAATACTTTCACTTGGAGAAATCCCTAGACAGAAAGACCAATTACAGTAAACATATCTCTTAATTTTGATATAGTTTCTGATGCCTCTGTACCATTTGTCATTAATTTTACATCTAGCCATTTTGATTTCTCATCTATTAAAATTAAAAATGTGTACGTAAATTTAACGAAGAAATCTATATATACTGTAAAAGTTGTGTGGTGCAGACGGCCGCGGACATAATTCCTTGCTTGAATTTGTGAAATTTTGACATTGTTGACATACATTACAACATGATATGAATTTTTCAATATGTTCATTCACATTTGGCCACCAACAATATGCACGTACCAACATTTTAGTACGAACAATATCATTATGTTGTTCGTGAAATAAGTCTAACACCTTATCTAGTAATTGATTTGGAATAACTACTCTATTTCCCACTAGGATACAGTTTTGTTCAATTGACAATTCATTTCTACGTTTAAAGTATGGTTTCAAAGATTCATCACTCACTTTCCTAGGCCAACCCGATAAAATGAAATCTTTTACTTTTAATAACAACAAATCTTTGTTTGCTTTATTTGCAATATGACACGCGTTTAAAGGCATTTGATCTACCAAACTAAAAGAATACAAATAGTCTGTAATTTTTGTATTATCAATACAGGGTAAACGTGATGAACCATCAGCATTGTTAATTGGTGCCCCTTTTTTGTACTGAATATCGTACTGATAACCTGACAGAGTGATAGCCCATCTTGTAATTCTTGCAGCCGCTGAAATTGGAATTCCTTTCCAATTCCTTTCCTTCTTCTAACAAACTAACTTTCGAACGACATACTGCACTTGTATGTCCCACTTTCTTACAACTGAAACATTGCCATGCTTTGGCTGGACATTTTGACGAGTCATGTTTTCTACCACATCTAAAGCATGACTTAGGTTGGACATTACTTCTACCAGTTTGATGGCCATCATCTTTCTTCACTGTAGCTTCCCTCTTTCTGAACATTGTTTTACCTAACTTCCCTTCTATTGTCGCTACATTTTCCTGTTCCATCCTTCTAACTTGACCTTCTGTAAGTTCTATTGACAAGGCTATCTCATAAGCTCTATCAAAGGAAATGTTGTCTTCTGCCAGGAGTTTACGTCTTATTTGGACTGATCGTACACCACATACAAACCTTTCTCTGAGACATTCTTTCAAAAATTGCCCAAATTTACAATATTGAGCAACACTTTTCAGTTTTGACACAAAACTTTTAATATCCTCCTGAGGCTCTTGATTTGTATTGTAAAATTTATACCTTTCAGCAATAACTAACCGCTTTGGACTATAATGTTCAATCAGAACTCTTTTTAACTCCTCAAATGTTTTTGAACTTGGTACCTCTGGTGCTAATAAGTCTTTTAAGACACTGTCTCTCCGCCAATTAAAGAAATCAATAATGGAACTTCCTTGTCTTTTTACACTACATTACATATAAACAACTGCTCAAGTCTCTCTATATAAGAGGTGATATCACTTTTCGCAGGATTGAACTGCTCAATGTGTCCAATTAACGACATTTTTCGACTTTTGCGTGGATTCTTTCTGTTACTCTTCGCCAAATATGCTATGTATTTAATAAGGCACCGACTATTGTACAAAACTATTAATTAAAAGATACAGTGGTTACAAACATACATTATGGATGGGTCCGTAGACCCACGGCCTTCCACCACCTAACCTCACTATCGTCCCTAGACCCTAGTCTTTTCCACAGTGTCTCTTATTCCGCTGCCGGACTCATATATAACAGTTTACAAACGAAAAAAATATTAAAATCAAACCCGAATGTAAGCATGTTATTTAATTGTTTATGATGTATGTAATTACTAGATGTGCAAAAGATGGGCCCTAAATTGGCTATACAGAAACTAAGCAAAAATCCTCGGCCAATTGGTTTCTTGTACACATAAAGAGTATATCGAAATGAAAAGAAAGACAGTTAAGATTTGATATCACGTATAGTGCCTCTGTATACTCGCTTATACGTATTTCATCCTAAAACGAATCTTCGGAGCGACTATTGACAGAAGCCCTGTACGTGAAAACAACCTTTCCTGTCGAAAAGAAAGCAACGATAAAATGGCTTCACTATGGATGCAATAGCGACATCTGATATTAAATCACGAACTAGAATTCTGAAGATTTCTAAATTGACGAAACCAAAATCCAGATTTTTTGCTTTAATCTGTGCCTTCTAAGAATTGCAAGTAAAACAGACGTTCATAAAGATATAATTCGAGAAAATGGGAAATCTAAAATTGCATTCCATAACATATCTCCTCAACTAAGCAAAAATCCTTAACGAATTGGTTTCTCGTACTCATAAAGAGTATATCGAAATAAAAAGAAAGACACTTAAGATTTGATTTCACGTATAGTACTTATTATTTGCTTAATATTCGCGGTTTTGATAAAGGTTACTAACCCATTAATGATTAAGGGGTCGTTACAATCCACGAACTGAAAATAAATCTAGTGTGGGCTGTGATTTGCAGATGGAGCCAGGATTATCCCCACCACTAAGTAACACGATGGATTGATTATGGATATGATCAAGACAATTTACATTGTAGGAGAGAAATTGGGCAGCATATTTAAAAAAAAAATGGAGTTACACCGAAAATGCCTGGACCAAAGAGAGCTTCTTTTGTAAAATACCACTTCAGAAAACTCATTTGATAGTTTGCCGTCAGATACGAAGATATTCCCAGTGTAAAAATAAAACTACGGAAGCATGTCAAAGCTGTCAAATTCCACTTCCGATAAACAATGTTTTGATGAATTTCAATAAATTAAAAAAAAAATTAATCTTGGTTTTTATTTCATTAAGTGCCCAAGGGGTCGTTAACGACCCACTCTCAAAATTGTACTAAATATAAAAAAAAACATTATTTCATGTCATATTTAATAATTTTGTAACACAAAACATTGATTTGAATGGTTTTAATAGTTCTAGACATTAATGGGTTACTTTTTAAATGTTAACTTATAAATAATTGATGCAGATTTAAATACATTTAAATTATCTGCGCCGTTTTAACCTTTAGAAAAAACAAAATACACCATCTAAAATATTATGAGAAACACATCTTAAAAAGAAGTTTGTACGACCCATAGGACCGAATATACTCATTTAAAATGTAATTAAGTTTATACATACATAATTTACCTTCTCTTTTAATTTTTTTTTTTAATTTGGAGTAGCTGTTTTATCATTTTTTGCTTTGTTCGATTTGCTCATTTTTTAATTGTTTTTATTGATCAAATAATATTTATTCTAAATTATTTTTAATGGTTAAAATTATTACAAGATTAATAAAAATAAGTATCAATATATATATACTTTTATAAAACATTTATTTCTGTTTTGAAAAAAGCAGTACAAGTAGTAAAAAGAAAAATAAGGGCAAAAACCAATTTTTTGTAAAAAATGATTTTTTTTGTAAATAAAATTGGTTTATAAGGGTTTTATATATCGTGTTATTTTAAATAATATAAAGAAAATTTAAGTAAGTATTAAAACTAGTGAAAAAAATTAATAGATCGAAAAAATGCCAAACAAAAAAAAAAACATGATAGAGATAGTGCCAACACTCCTGACCATGGGGCTGCGCGAAGGCGGAGTAAAAAATTCACGTAAAGGTCGAAAGGTTCTATTGTAAACCTAATTTTGTCTTCTGCGCCGTGGTCAGGAGTGTTTGCCCTATCTCTAGCATACTAAATTTTTAGGGGTAAGTGGTGGTTTTATAGGGGTAAAAATATGTTAGACCTTATTATTTGGACAAGCTACCCCAAATAAAAAAAAAATATGATGGCTGATTACTGCTGGATTTTAAAGAGGAACTCGCTCACCAAAAAGGGAATACTATAAAATGCAGTTTTCACGGAATAAACGAACGATTTTATTTAAAAAAAATAACCATTCCCTAACTTTAGATTATACTGCATTGTTTCTTTTATAAATAACTCAATTTTGCAGTGTAATTTCCTATTAAATATAGTTTCATTTTATTTTCGTTTTGGTAGACATAAATTTACTGACTGTTTTTACTTGTGTCAAACTTATAGCGCTATACAAAAACAGTTAGTGTGGGATAATGCCAATCTTTTAGTGATTTTTCAACTAGATATGACGAATTTAAAACACATATATGACGACCATGTCAATATTGATATGAGTTTTCAACAATTTAAAGATTTTTGTTCTTTTTGTTGGAAAGATAAATATGGATTTGTAGTGATTCGTAAGGATTGTTTGTTATCTTCGGGAAAATATCGCAAAGGGTTTGATACATTTCTTCTTCTTCTTCTTCTTCAGATGCAAATCCACTAATGGATGTTAGCGATCACATTTTCCATTAATTCTCTATTTCTTGCAATATGTATCAGAGATTGTATGTCGTTAATCCCTGTCCATTGCCTTATGTTTCGGAGCCAGGACATTTTCTTGCGTCCCATTCCTCTCTTGCCTTCAATTTTACCCTCGATTATAAGTTGGATGAACTGGTATTTTTCATTTCGCATGATGTGACATAGATACGCCGTTTTCCTTTTCTTGATGGTTTCAAAATGTTGGCGTTCTTGGTTTATTCTTTTAAGGACATCTATATTTGTGATTTTCGCTGTCCATGGTATTTTTAGGATACGGCGATAAAGCCACATTTCGAAAGCTTCCAATCTGTTTATATCCCTCGTTTTGAGTGTCCAGCCCTCTACGCCATATAGCAGCACTGACCATATGTAACACTTAGTAAACCTTAGTCTCAGTTGAAGATCGAACTCTGAACAAGTCAGTACCTTCTTGAAATTTACGAAAGCTTGTCGAGCTTGCTCAATGCGACATTTTACTTCCCTGTCCGATGCCCAGTCTTCAAAAAGCCACGATCCCAGGTATTTAAATTTACTCACTCTTTCTATGGATTTACTATTCAGTGTTATGGTGGAGTTTTCAAGTGCATCCAAGTTTCTGGAGATGATCATGAATTTGGTCTTTTTGGTATTAATCTCTAGTCCCATTCGCTCACTGTATTCTCCGATTATAGTGACAAGTTGTTGAAGATCGACTATGTTGTCACAAATTAAGACACCATCATCAGCATAAAGGTATGTTGTTGATCAATACTCTATTCACCTTGATTCACATCTCTGCATCCTCCAAAGACTCTTGAAATATGGCTTCCGAATAAATGTTAAATAAAAGAGGGGAAAGCACACATCCCTGTCGAACGCCTCTTCTTATATGTATGGGCTTGGATATAGAATTGTCTATTTTTAGCTGTGCCGTTTGATGTCAGTACAAGTTTTCAATGCATCTTATGGCTTTTTGGTCTATATCAACTTTCTTGAGAATCTGCATTAACTTGTGGTGTTGGACACGATCAAACGCTTTTTGGTAATCTAAAAAGCATAGGAACACATCCTTCCTCTGATCGTAACAATTTTGGACTAGCACCTGTGTTGCTACTATTGCTTCTCGTGTTCCTAAACCTTGCCTAAACCCGAACTGGGAATCACTGATGTCCCATTTACATTTTTTGTATAATCTTTGATGTAGTATTTTTAAGAATATCTTGATACATTTGTACATATATAAAGGAAGAAGTACAACTTTTTAATGTTAGTAAAAATGGATACTCGAATCGCTAAACAACTATTAAAAACCCGCCAACCGTTAAAACGAAAATATCGTAGTTTAAAAAGTGATATTATCAAGTCTCAGAGTCAGTTAGAAAAAAAATTATCAACCCATAACAAAACCTCTCAAGGAGTTGTTATTAAAATTAGAACCTACAAGTAATATAAAACAAGAACCTACAAGTAATATAAAACAATAATCTATCCCACTTAAACTACCTAAATCACCTAAATTTGAATCTCCCAAGTCTAATTATCGTCGATTAAGCACACCAAATCTTAGTTTATATCAACTTGCGACTTCATCACCGAATAAACGTTCTCCTTCATCTAAAACACTTGCCAACTTTGGAAAACTTCCTTTTATCCCACCTAGCGGGATCTAAGAAACATTTGAATCACGACTTGGAGAAAATAGTGCAGAAGATACCCTTACACTTTACAAACATTTTCTTAGTATTTTTGTCAGTTTCTATCAAATTTTCACGCTTTCTATGCTTGTAACACTTGCACACCTTTTAAGAATGACATTAGGTTGAAATTCATTGGAGCGAAAAGGATTAATTCGTGTAAACAGGAATCACTCCAGCCCAATGGTTCAAACCATCCACTTCCCTTCGATAGCACTATCATGCGCTATAGAGACTCTCTTATTAGCAAAGTGCTTATCATGTGGGAAGCCTGGGTACAAGAACTTCCATCCGAAATCTTACCCCGAACAATACAGACCAGCGAAGGCGCTTCATTCTCGGTATCTCTAGTGACTAATCTTCGATTACTTACTTGGGTCTCGAGTCCCCGCTCTGGGCTATGCCCAGTTCGATGACTCGGCACTCGAGGATGTGCCCCCCCCCCGTTTTCTGGGTTTTTTAAATATTTTTTGTGGCTTGCTCCCCTTGTTACTGTTTTATAAATTTTTTGGTGGCCAAAGCCGTTTTTGTGTTTTTGTAGATTTTTTGAGGGCTTTTTGAAACATATAAAATCAACATTAATAAATACATTACGTTGCCAAAGTTGCGCGCCTTGTCCTCTTATAATAGAGCTACAATTATCTAGACCCTATTATATGTTTGCTAATATTTGCTATTTGGGTCTTCTGTGCTTTCATCTATGATACACATCAAACATTAATATCTCTTGCAGGATCCAATTTCGATGGTCTTCTAGCTCAGCGAATTTTGTTCTGGGTTTATTTTGTTTTAGGTCTCTGAATAGAAACCGTTCAGCGACGTATCTGGGCACGTTTGCAGCTTCTTTTTTAAGTTGTTGTATGCTGCTTGAATCTGTTTTTATTTCTATTACTTGTATGTCCCCATGTAAGCTATGCATATGTAATTATTGGTAGTATGATGCTGTTTATGAGTCTTAGTTTTGTTTTTATAACTAATTTGCTTTTTCTTCCTGTGAGTCCTCTTATTGCGGCTTTTTCCGTTGCTGTTATCTGGACTGGCGCGTTAACATGTCGTCTGAATATTAAACCTTGGTCTGTTGTGACTTCTAGGTATTTACCTTTGATTTGCCATTCGATTGGTCTGTCTTGCACTGTTAGCTTTTCTTCTAAGTTATCTCTTCTGATTTTGAAGATGACCACTCGGGCCTTTTCTGGAATTATTGCTATTTTTCATTGGATACTCCATTCTTCTATCATATTCAGTATTATCTGTATATTTCTTACAGCTATATCCAGGTTATTGTGTTTTGCTGCGATTGCAGTGTCGTCTGCATAAAAGCTGATTAGTGTTCCGTGTGTTCTTGGAACGTCTGCTGTAAATATGCTACACAGGAAGGGTGCCACCTGACCTGAACTATTACACTTAAAATACTTTTTCATGAAATTGAAACTTTATTGACAAACTACCCGAATTTCAGCTCTTAATGTTTACAAACTATGGAGTTGTGAATTAAAAAAAATATCTTAGTTTCTATGGGTTGTACTAACTTCTCATTTGTTTAAAGATGTAGTTTTACATCGTTGTTCATAATCTTTCAGATAGTGTATTTTTTTGTAAATTTTAAAAAGGCCCACATAACTTAAATGTTTTGAACTTGTTTGGAATCAATTATTTATAAGAACACAATAAAATATTTCTGTACTTTTTTAAAAACATAAAAAACTTGAAACTTTTTGAAGATAACCAAAAAACCCTTCTATATATTGACAATGCATCTGTACAGCCATTTGAAAATGACATTTTGTTCTTAAATGGGATAAACAGATAGAATTACTTAATAACTACTCGACCGATGGGGCCTTTTGCATATATAGTAATTAGATAAAAACTCACATTATGAAATGTGTTTTAAATATCTTTATTGTTTTTTTTTATTTAATTGTTATTTTAATAATTATAAACAATTAATAAAAATGCTTACTTCTGGGTTTAATTTGCAATATATATTTTATTATTATTTATAACCATTTTTTAATTTAGAAACTTATTTTAAATTAAAAAGTATTTTCAAGCAAGTCATCTGTTGAACGTTTTCATTTCCAACGCCTAGTTTTTTAACAATATTGAAATGAATGAAAAAACTTGCAGTAAAAATTTCGATACCCAGAAGATGGTACGCCTTTTCTATCGAATTCCCCAAGTTATTCCAGTTGAAAAATAGCGCCCAGTAATTTTTGATTTTTAAATGCTTTGTTTCTTGGAGCATTATGATTGTTTGCCTACAAGATCGTAGCCAAGTAGGAAAAATTTATTAATTTCTAAATTTAACAATTTTTTTGAACACGATTTCCTTGAAAATAGAAACATCAAAGCAATGTAAATGTCGTTCTCATTACAATCAATCATGTAAAATATTTTTTTTTGTATTCGACATGCCACAAAAAAACAGTTTTAGAACGAGCTTAATTAGTAAATAAATAACTATTTTATTTTAGCGTGGTTTACAACCTACTTTGGGACAATTTAAAACCAGTAGTACGAGCCAATTGTACCGAACGTGATTTGCGTGTATATGAAACGTCAATGACGTTATGCAAAAACCAAAATTTTCTTGTCGAACAAAACGATAGTTCCTACTGTTCAGTTCCTTATACCGCAGCAGTAAGTACACTTGTAATATACATTAAATCCTATTATTAATAAAAATACAGCCCGTCAGAGAGAAGTTTTCTTATTATCATTCATTGATTATAATACGGCTAAAAGGTTGTGTTCACTTTTTTCATGAAAGTCTATAAAAGCAACAACATATAAAACATATTTTGGTTACATATTTTAATACTCCCACGCATAAAATGCCTGGAAAGCATTTGGTAAATTAAACTACGTGTATTTAAATCGAACCTACCCAGATGCTTCAAAAGGAAAATTTTTGAGTAGTGTGTACTCACTTATTGAGCGAAAACGTTATCACTTACAAAAAGAGAAGTAGTGAACAAGATTCCCGTCTTTCAGAGGGCAATGAAGTGCCAATTTTGGGTCTGTCTCACCAGTATATCAGACAACCGATTAACAAAACGTATTGTCGAATGGAAGCCAAGGCAAAAAACAATACGGAGCAGAGGACGACAGATGGACTGACGACCTGAAGCGTATACCTGCGAAGTAAGCAGTAACTGGATGCAAGCTGCAAAATCCAGATATAGATGAAAGGAGCTGAGCGAGACCTATCTCTAGCAGTGGACTCGTACAAGTTGATGATGATGATGGTGATGATAATAACGATCACATATTATAATGGTTGTCAGATCAAACAATGCAGAAAATTCACTTTAAGAGTTCTAAAAAGTACAAAACTGGTTTTGCGGGAATCAGAGTCTGTCCTGTACAGAGTACTGGAGCGCTTTTACCAAAACTTGGATCTGTAACAACTTGAGACTGCAGACAGTTTCTTACCAAATAATTTTAATATGAATACCATAGTATAAAGAAATTGCTAGTAGATGTTAGATATAGTCCTATTAAAGAAGGAAGAGATACTCTTTTTATCGGACCGGAACCATTTTACCAAACCCTACTACCTACCAAAAGAAATGAATTATACGTGCAATACGTCTAAAGAAGAACTGGAAAAAGGCGCGAAAAATTCTAAGACAATTTAGAAAAATTATAAAACACAGGTATTAATAATATACCAGTTAAAATTTTTAAAATCGTAGTAGGTATATACACTAATGCTTGGATTTTAGCCATACTCTACCGCGCTGGCCAGTGCGAGTTGGTAGAGGGTAGGATGAAGGTGTGAGTTTTAAAAGGGGGAGAGATAGGAAAAAGGTATGAGGACCTGGCCCCCCTCAGGCAAGGAAGGAGGGAGAACCAGAAGCTAGCATAAGGCAGGGTCACTAATCCCTGTAGCAGCCTGTCTTCTACTGGGATTGTAGAAGAGTGCTACCTGCCACAAATTGGATTCAGATGGCACAAAATCGGACTAAATGGAAAAGCATGCGAGAGGACTATGTTCAGCAGTGGACGTTAGATGCTAGTTGATGATAATGATGATGATATACACTAATAAAGAGACTTCATAAACTAATAACAAACGTATAACCTATGACAACATAAACAGCGACAAACTATATTTCAATTACTATTTAACTGGGAATAAGCCACAATTAAAGATAAAAATACGTTTATTGACGTTTCAATTTCCACTTCGGAAATCGTTCTCAAAATACAAACAGTAAATTGGATAATTACAATTATCAGTTTCTCTTCTTCACTGTAAAAGTTTCTTATTTTTTTGTTGATTCTTCGCAGTCTACTCAACGTAGTTCAGTCTATTGTATAAATAGGTACAAAAATTTATTACCTATTGAATGATTAAAACTGAAATTATACTTAAGCCGAAAAGGAATTAACTTGTTTATTAAAATAAATAAGAAAAAAAATTTGTAAAATAATAGTTATTATTATTTGCCCACCGGCAAATTTTTTAGAGATTTATCCTCTCTTGAAACTTCTTATACGACTTCCTTAGACCAAGTCTGCCACAGTTTTCCTCTGTGACTTTTTTTGGTTCGGGGGCGTTTTCCCCCTATATTTTCCGAAACATGACCGTTTCACGACATGTGCAAAAATGATACATACTCTTGCCATATTTATTGAATGGCTCGATTTTAGTGATTAATAAAAGAAAATAATATTCTCTGACGCCATAGATGAGACGGTAAAGGTGACCCCCCCCCAAACATGCCCGAAAAACGGTCAGTGCAAAAATGATAAATAACTAGCTAATTTTTTCTGTATGGCTTGCTTTAACGAGAAAACTAACGGTTCTAATATTGTCTGACATCAAGAGCCAAGCCCTTTTTCCAGTCTGACGCGTCAAACGTGCCCTTCTCACGCTATCTAATGATTAATACTCGTCAGATATCGATATATATTGTCACAAAAAGCAAATACTTAATGAATGCTAAAAAGTCTGACGTTTAAATTGGGACATAACTCCAGTCTGACGCAAAAACCCTATTTTTCTTTAATGATTGTACTGACCTTTAAGAATCATACACAATATTAATTAATGCAGCAAATTAATTTTACATCTAATATTCTTATTAAAATTGTATTTCGAATACTTTGTAAATTATGTATGCGTATTATTTCATTATTCTAATTAATTAATTAATATAGTACATTACATATTTTAAAACTTAAAACTGCAACATTAATCAAGGAATTTTTGTTTCGCGACACACTTGTAAAATTTTAACATATGAGTAATTTATATAATATGATGCATATGATTTAAATTATTTGTTAAAAATAAAATTGTCTATTTATCAAAAAAATTTTAATTAAAAAATTTTTTTATAAAACTTAATATTATTACGAATATGTGCCTATAATATCCATAACATGAATAAATATTCTTTATAAAGATTAGTTTTTCTTTATATAAAAAAAACGTGTAAAAATACTATAATAATTGTCAGAAATAGTAAAAAATTAGGAAAATAATAAAAAAGAGTTGAAAAATTGCAAAAGCATAAAAAAATAGTAAAAAAAATTATAAGGTCATTCTTACTCACTTTCTTCAGAGTCAGAGTTTTCACTGGCATAGTCACATTCCTCATTTTCTGACTCTGTGATTTCATTTCAGAATCTGAAATTTACCAATTGTATTAATTTTTAAGAAACTGATCTAAATATTTCAAAAAAGTATATTACATAATAGAGGTGTGCTTATTAGTTAACTAAAGTTTATTAGTTAACTAGTAGCTTATAGTTAGTAGTTAACTAGACCAACTAGTTCAACAGAACTATTTCACAAAAATGAACTAGTTCAGTGAAGTAGTTCGCGAAAGAACTATTTGTAGGATCGACATCGAAATTCAACCCTAACAGAACTGGTTGCCAGATGTCTCGTCTCAATCATCACACAAGCTCGGCGCTGGCCGCCCGTTTACTTCGGTTTTCAGTCAGTCTTTCACTAGTTCACTACTGTACAAGTAGTTCCGAACTATTTCTTTCTTTCAGTCAGTCTTTCACTATAGTTTATTTTTATGAACGAGAGAGTAATTAGCATAATTTTAACTGGTTCCTCCGACCACTCCATGGGCGTGCTCAAGATTAATTGAAAAATTACTTTGAATAATTGTAAAAAATAAATGAATTATTTCAGTGTTATAAAGTGTTATATGTATGTAAACAAAAGTGACCTCTTTTATCACACACTATATTAGAACTGACTGGCCTACATTAAAAAGGGTTTTAAAAAATTCACATTTTTTTTAATTTTTAAAAATTACAAAAGAGAAAAAGAGTTTTTAAAATCGTCTAAGGTATGTTAAATAGATGAATAAAAATATTAATATAAAACTTACAGCTACTTGTTACAAATCCAAATCAGATTCAGAAGATGAACTTTCAGAACCAAGATTTATAATAAGTGGCTCGATCATTTTATCAGTAATATTGTCCAGCTTCCACATTTTTTCCTCTTCTTTAATAGTGTGATTTACTGCCTTTTCCCAGTTTTCAGGTTTTACATTATTTACGGCCTCCAAAAACAACTGTTTAACATCATGAATTTTAAAAGTGGTATTTTTTCTTAAAACTTCACTCTTTATCTGTGCCCATACCAGTTCAATCGGGTTTAATTCACAATGATATGGTGAGGATCTAAGTACTGTCATTCCACGATTTTTGGCAATTTCATCAATTTCGTATTTTTTAAATTTTTCTTTATGAAGGGCACACAACGAATAAAGTTCCTTTCTTATAGATCCGGGATGATACGTAATATTTTTTGAACTCAGCCAATTCTGCAAGTCTTTTTTTAACCACTTGGTTGTGGGCAGTCCTTCTATAAGTCTGGAGTGATAACTTGCATTATCCATTAGTATTACACAGTTCTTAGGAAGAAGATCTATCATTTGTTCGAACTATTCTTGAAAGACATCAGCGTTCATGTCTTCATGGTAGTCACCGGTACGAGTTGATTCAAAAGTTAATAAACCACCTTCAACAAAACCGTCTGAACTGCCAATGTGTACTATTATCAGCCGGCGTCCCTTTCCTAATGGTGGGTTTAAACCAGTAGATAAGTTATTTACAAAAGCGTGCCTTTGACTTGTAACAGTTTCATCCTGCCAAAATTTATTTGATGTATGACCCTCGTTGATCCATGTTTCATCAAGATAAAATATTTTTCTTTTTTGGTTTCTCATTTCCTTTATGGTTCTTAGAAAATGTCTTCTCCATATGACAATATCGCTTCTTTCTAATAAAATAGACTTTCTGGGATTCTTTTTCCAGCAGAAGCCTATTTCTTTTAAAAGTTTCCATAACGTACTTCGACTCATTTCTGGGTAATCCTTATCATCTCGAACTGAGACAAGAACTTTATCCAATGTTGGAAATTCATGTCTAAAGAACAATTCATGCACTTTCCGTCGAAGTCTGGAGCATTACGTGGCATTTGAAAACTACCACATTTCTTTTCTTTAATAACTCTGTAAATCGTAGATTTCCCAACACCAAGTGTACTGCTAACTAACTCAACGGTCTCATCAACACTTTCACATAAACGTTGGTCTGTAAATGATTTAAAACAATTAAATATTAATGTTTTTTCATTAACTGTTAAAGGACCAATTTTTCGGCGTTTACACGGCACTTCCAAATTTTCCATAACACTAGTATATACAATAAACTGCACCTTGCAACTGAAGTACCTACTTTTAGTGAACTGTTAAGAATTTTGAATACGCCACTTGGACCTTCCTACAAAATGGAAAAACCCACTATCACATTTTCTGTGGAATAAGTTTAGAAGGTAATTACCTAGTCAATTACTGTCGTAGATTCCTGGAATTAAAGAATTAAATGTTTGATTGTTGAAACCCTTACTTCGTGGAATGCACTCATTTCAGATAAAATAATACGTTTTATTTTATCTAAAGAATTAAACTTTATTTTGCAAATAGGTAGGTACTTATTAAACTTTTATTGGTTATATATAACCAATAAAATAAATATCTTACATTTCTTGCAAATTTATTAGTACCTGTTAACCTCCATCACTCCGACACTGGCAACCTTATTTAGGGATTAGTAACCCTCACAACTATTGTATTCTATTCTGCTCCAACCTTTATACCTGGTGGTCATACTCAATTTAAAATTGTTTTCCTATATACTTCTGTAAACTTGTTGACAAATATCTGTTTTTCATTGAGTCACCCGTATCAACAGTTTAGGGATTTGCATACATAATTTATTGTTTTATTACTCTCTCATACATAAAAATACACTATAGTTCACTACCGTACAAGTAGTTCTGAACTATTTCTTTCGATCGTATGTTTAGGTTTAAATGGTTTAAATTATTATATGATTAGTTAGTTTTTATTTGCAAAAAAATATTAAGATTTGTTTTTATTAACCGTTTTAAATAAATTTATTTTTATATTTACGTATATTTAAACTAATAGGTATTTATAATTAGGTTATTTCTAAAAGAACCTTTACAAAAAAAATCAGTGAATTTTCTAGGAACATTAAATAACACATTTTTAATCTCACTTTTACATAAAATTATATTTTATGTAAATGCCTCAATCATTTTAACCACAACTAAAATTTTTATTTCAAAATTACAATACAAGAAACAACACAGCATGGCAACATCCAAGCCAATACATGGGCATAAGATCTAAACCATTATGACATTAAGATAAGACCTTATGGTATTGTCACATTCATAAGAATTATGAATCTGTTATCTGAGGCTAATCGGCATTTTTTTTAAACTAGTTAGTCCATCCATTCACAAAATAATAAATATATGTTCTAATTCATTCATTCATTATTTTCTTCTTTAGAAGTTGAGACACAATTTATAATGCAAATCGTTCGCAGTGAACTAGTTCTATGAAAATTAATGAACTAGTTCAATTAGTTCAGTTGAAAGAATCGTTCATTAGAACTATTTCGATGGTGAACTACACATCCCTGTTACATAATGTTAATTTACCTTCATCAGCAGATGTTGTATTCTTAAACGAAGGGCTTTGGGGACCATCGAACCAATAATGGACACATTCATTATCAATCAATGTGCACCCACAATCCTCGGGTATGTATTTTGTTGGTTGCCTTAAATGTGCATTGCACCATATTTTTCAATGTCATAAAAAACGCCATGATTAATAGTCATTTCTGAAGGAGAAATCTCCAGAAGTTGCAGGAGAGCATTTTGATAATTTATATTGCTTTTTAAAAGTTTAAATGGCCTTTTTTGCCTTTCCTAAAAAATGAGGGATTATAATCATTGCCCGTGTAAACATGCCAGATGGTAAGAGCTATTGCCAACTTTATTCCCATTTTTTGGAAAATTTTATTTATAAAAAGGTATTATTTCTTTTTATTAGTGCTCAAATCAACAATAATTTCAGCACCCGACTGTAAGTATTTCATATTGGCCAAAATTATCGTTGGTATATCGAAGTCACTGCAGCGAACGTGAATCTTATAGTTTCTTGTAATTTGATGAATGTGATTGACAAGTTTTGTGTCAGCTTCCTCATGTTTGGATGAAGAATTATAACCGATGGTTCTGTTTATATGACCATCACGCCTTTAAAAAACCAAGCATTGATCATAGTCAAGTTTGACAGTTTTGTCATCGCACAACGCCGAGTATTCGTCATTTTTCCAATCTTCTATTAAAAATTCTATAAACTGTTCTTTAAAGAATCTGCTTTGCAGTAATTTAGAGAAATCAAACGGTGGCCTATTTTCTCGGCTAATGATATATTGTGTTTTATTTTCTTCTCTTAATTTATGTTCGTAATCTTTAATAGAAGGCTGGTATGTGATTAGAATGAGCTGAGTATCTCTCTGAAACATGGGAAAAGGTGTGAAGTAAATAAAACCCGTCGACTCCCAAAAATTCTAAAACAGCTGATTATGGGATATGGGATATTGGGATATTCTTCGGTCTACTTAAATTTCAAAAGTATAATGCAATTTTTGATGTGTGCTTCTATCAAATATAATAAAATCGGAAATATGTAACATTTTAACAGTTTGATTTTTAGTAATAATAGAAAGTAGTTGTTAGTAAATATTTACTTTTTGATAAAACTTGACCTCGCCTTGTTAATTCTGTATTTTATATTTGTTGTAACATTACATTGATTGTGAATGATATATGTATTTTCCCAAATATTCCCAAATATATTTATTTTTCAACATGTTATATAGGTGTTTTATGTAGAAAATCTTTCTGTAGGTGTAACTTGTGGATTCACTTTGTTTTTGAGAAATTTAATTTAAGCCCAAACTCTTCAAATACAAAGTTTCTATTGCTTTTTATTATTGCAGAGTGATTTCAGTATAAATTTGCTATAATTCTGATGTCTTTGAGTCTATACTTGTGGATTCATCTCCTCTCCTTTTATTAATAAATAAAATAAATAAAATCCAAAATTAGGGATTTTAATGTTTTAATGTTTAATGTTCAATGTAATTTTAATGGGCGTTGATTTTTTCTTCTTTCTAGTTTAATATTTATTATATTATTATATTTAATATATTATATATATTATATTTATAAACTATTTAATTTGTTTCAGATAGTTGAACTCTCTTTTTGGGACTCTCACAATAGTCCATTGGAAAAACTGAACTGTTTGTGTACAACATATGATATTATATTCGCCGAATTAAAAAGTGCTTTAGTTAATTTAATATCTAAATATTCAGGTTAGAAAAAAGTTTATATCTTTATAAAAACATGACAACTTTTTCTAAGTTTATTATTCTTAATCTCATGTTACACTTTCTGTAGGCTTTAAATTAGTTTTAAGTTGATGCGGATAATATATGATGAGGAATGCGCACAGGCAACAAAAAAAAAAGAATCAGGCGTATGGGAAACTCCAAAACAGAAGGACAAGACAAAATCAAGATGAGTACAAACAGATGAGACAAGCAGAGAAAAAGATACTTAAACAAAAGGAAAAACTACATTTAGAAAACCAGCTACAGGAGCTAGAAAGGCTCAATTCACAAAGCGAAGCGCGAAAATTTTATAAAAATGTGAACCACAATAGAAAAAAATTTAAACCTAGAATAACCATAATAAAAAGTAAGGAAGCCGAAATTATCAATGAGCCGGATCAAATAGTGGAGAGATGGGCGGAGAATTTTGCTGAGAAATTATAGGCAACAAAGAAGTGACTGACATAAATGAACACAGTGGAGACGTAAACGATGAGAGGGAGAAAAATAAAATATCAACAGAAAAAGAAGTTGCCAAGGCAATAAAAAGGTTAAAAAACAACAAATCCCCTAGAGAAGATGGCAGACTCCCTGAGCTGTTCAAGTATGGAGCAAACGCCCTAAAAAAATACATAATAAAACTTGTTGCATCCATTTGAAGAGAAGGAAAACTCCTAGATAGTTGGAATGTAAGTAATATAATACCTATTCACAAGGTAGGGGATCCACTAATATGTGACAACTATCGAGGCATTACCCTCCTAAATACGGCTTACAAAGTACCGGCTTATATACTTTATGATCGTTTACTAGTATATACTGAAGAAAAAATAGGCAAATACCAATCTGGATTCCGAAAAGAAAGGACAACAATTGATCAGATTTTCCTTCTCAGACAAACCTTAGAAAGGACATATGAATATGGAATTGATACCCATCACCTCTTCATAGATTTTAAAAGTGCTTATGACAGTGTAGACAGAAGCGCACTTTATAATGCCATGGCAGAGCTAGATATTCCGTCGCATCTAATAACATTGGTAAACGCAACTCTTTCGAAAGTTGAGTGCAAAGTCAAGATACAAAACAGAGTGTCAGGTCTTTTCAAACACATACTGGATTACGCCAGGGAGACAGTCTATCGTGTCTATTGTTTGACATCGCGCTAGAAAGAGCCATAGAGAAATCGGACATAACAACCAGAGGTACGATCATCAATAGAAGTGTACAGATATTGGCCTACGCAGATGACATTGACATAGTGACATGGACAAAACGAGAACTGATACAGGCTTTTGAAACATTAGAAAAATCCGCGAAGACAATGGGACTGCAGGTTAACGTAAGATCTGGTAACAGAAGCACACACATTCGAAGGGGTCTCAGAGTTTATATATCTTGGAACACAACTAAATAACAGCAACTTAGTAAGCGTAGAAATTAAGAGAAGAATCCACCTGACAAACAAAGCTTACTTTGGACTAAAGCAGTTCTTAACATCACACATAATTAGCAGAAAAACCAAGATACTAATATATAAAACTCTTATTAAACATGTTCTGACATACGCGTCAGAGACATTGATTATGATAAAAAGCGACGAAGAACTGTTAGGCCACTTTGAAAGACGAATGCTTAGACACATATACGGAGGAGTACAAGAAAGCGGGATATGGTGCAGGCGCTACAATTTTGAGTTGTATCAGTGCTATAAAAAAGTCAACATCGTCTAGTCTATTAGAATTAATAGACTAAGTTGGCTAGGACACCTTGAAAGAATGGACACTGGAGACCCCCAAAGATAGATATTCTATCAAGAGCCAGTAGGAACCAGGAAGAGAGGCAGGCCAAGATCTAGATTAAGAATTCAAGTCGAAGATGACTTCAGGAATCTAGGGGTCAGAAATTGGAAAGCCAGGACGAAAGATAAGGGGCAATGGAGACTAATTCTTAAACAATCCAAGACCCACCCAGGGAGGTAGAGAAAAAGATGATGATGATGAATATGTAATATATGATTCCCTATTATGTTGGCATTCACTTTTGTCTATATTACTTTGTTGATAGCTTTTATAAATGAATGCATCGTCGTTATTCCTTTCTTAGAATATAAAACCACAGAAAAGAACTTAAAATCTGTCGTTGTGCAATGAAAGTGGTCATATGACTAGATCTTTTATGACTCGACTACTATTTAGGCCATCTCTCTCTCTCTCCAATGACGATACAGCCCAAATCGAGCATTTGCCATCTCCAAACTATGCCTCCCGCGCTTTCTTCTCCAGGTTCTTATGTCAAACAAATTTTGCGCGTCCGTTGCCACTTCACCCTCCCACCTTTTCCGTGGTCTTTTCAAAATTAATCTTTGTTTTTCTTTATTGTTGTTCTTTGAGTTTCTAGTTGTTCTGTTCCACCTGAGCTTACAACTTACAATACAACTCCCAAATATGTGAAACTTTTTACAGTTTTAATATCGTTCTCTAATTCCACTGTGCATGTGTTTCCCTTAGCTCTTGCTGTGTTACCTTTTTTGTCTTTTGAATATTGATTTCTAGTGCGGTCTCTTTTGTCCCTGTTTTTAATCGTGAATATACTTTTGCCGCCTCTTTCGTTTTGCGGGACATAATGCTGATGTCATATATATAGGCGGCAATATATATATATATATATATAATATATATATATTATATATATATATATATATATATATATATATATATATATATATATATTATATATATATATATATATATTATATATAGCAAAAAATACGACCGTTGATTAAATTTTAAAAATATTCAATAGTTGAATAGCAGAGGTTGTATCGGTCAATAATAGGCAAATGAAAGTCGTCAGCTACTTCATTGATTTAATTGAATACGTTTCGCTTTTTGTTTTCAAAAGCATCATCAGTTCACTACAAATGCAAATAAAACGATTTAAAATATAAGTAAATAACCAAAAGGGTTCATACTTACAAAAGCAATTTGTAGGTTTTTTTAAAGATGTTAAAAACACTCTACGATAACTTAACATTAAAAAACTTAAAAACTAAACGATAGAATCGAAACAAAAACACACAAGACAAAACTGAAAGAGCACTATTGTTTATTTAATTTTTACCGATGGCTTCATCTCAATGTGGGTGTAAGCTCTTTCGAAGATCCAACACAATAATCTCTTGGATTGTTTTCTATCGGTTGCAGGCTGTCATATTTGCACATGTGGCAAGTGTCGTACATATGTTTCTTTGGAAAGCAGTGAGGTACAATTATTAAAAAAGTTAGTAAACAGAACGGGGACAGCCCTATTTTTCAAAAAGGAATATTTTTTTTTCTCTTTTTTTTTCTCTTCCTCCTCGCTTGTCTTTAAAAAACAAACAAACAAACAAACAAAAAAAAAACAAAAAAAAATATTTTAAAAATAGGGAAAGAAGAAGGGGAATGAAGTTATTATCTTGTAAGTGTTTTTTTATATATATATACAGGGTGGTGAATCGTCAAACGGTCCATAGGAAACTCAATGGGAAATTCTAAATTGTTGAATTCCTGCTTCCCTAATTATTTTTACACCCAAAGTCATGGGAAACTATTTGTAGAGGACTCAAATATGTATCGAAAACAACTGTTAAAATTATTCTACGACTTAAAGGTATTCCAAAATTTTGCTAAAATATAATACATTTTTCTGTGAAAAAATGTGTATTACGTGTTGCGTTTTGTCATATTATTGTTTCTGATATTTGACAATATTTAAATCAATTATATTACATTTATCTATGATTTAAATGGCCAAAATTTTGTGATTTATTGTTAAAAAAAAATTAAGTTGATTAAAAAATGTACTCAGTTGAGGAGAAAAAAGCAATAATAAAAATTTTTTATTCATGTTTTATTATAACACTTGTTATAGTTTTATGTTTATAAATTATCATATATTATTATTAGAAATAAAGATCACAGTAACAGTATATTGGAATTCATTGAATTGTTGTATAACTTAACATGGAATTAAATTTTAGTGAATTAGAATATCTTACGTTAAATAAAGATCCGGTAGTGGCAGGAAAAGGTTCGCGCTATTGCCTGAGTACAACATTATGCGATTTTTCGTCAACTGAGTACATTTATATTGATCGATTTGTAAACAATATAATTTATTGTTCACAAAGTAATAATGTTCATTAGTAGTAGTATTTAGTAAAACTCATTGTTTATAATTTAATCATAAAATAAAAAAATTGACAATTCAAATTGTCAAACATCTGACATAAATATCATAGATAAATAATATAATAGTAGAAATAGATAGGCAACTCAATGTATAAATTTCGTTCATTAGGCCCCTTGCGGCTGGGGTCAATACTAATCATCTTTTGGCGGCAAATTCGAATGAACACCCCTTACATACATACCCTTTAGCGCCTCTTGTGGGCTATTTCGTTACTAATTAAAATTTATTGGAATATAAGGATATAAGATGCACAATTTTTTCTAGATATACGTATATTTATTTGTTGTTTAAGATAAAACAGTTATAAAATAATTACATAATATTTATTACACATATTTGCAGAAGTTAAATACTATTATTTTTGGCTTTCTGACAACTTACTATCATTCTTTTTGTAATTTTTCCATGATTTGTACACAACGAACAATACAATAATTCACTATGTTTAGTTTTGTTACTAGCACAACACAAAAATTCTTTGCTACAATAGGTAACTCAAAATAAACTTTAAAAATTAAGTAACCAAATTTAAATTAAAATTACTAAGAATAAATGCAAACGAAAGTTAAAGATAATAAAATAAAATTGAAAACTTGTAAACAAACGGAAGATCTGTCATTAATTTGGATTGACAGAATTGACATTGCTTCGTTTGATTATAGTTTCGTTCGCGGTACGAATCCTGGACGTGTTCAGGATGCGTTTAGATTCCTCCTAGTAATCGGGTTGTACGCAAGCGCGGTTCATAACCAGTTCAGGATTGATTTACACCGCGAACGAATTTTGAACAATTTTCAGTTCTGATACGGAACAACCCGAAGGTGCAGTAGACTCGGCGGAAATTGTTCACGCATCTGGTTTGCGCATTGCTAGCGGCCATATTTTATTTAGATTAGAGCACACTTTAGTCTAGTTTTAGAGATGAGCATTGTTAGAAAAATAACAGAATGTCTCGAATAAACAATAAACCGTTTAAAGTTCAGAGTGACAATCACCAGAATAATAAAAATGTTCCATGTTCCTATTTTGAAATTTCTAGTGTTTCTATTGCGCATGTACGAACTCCGAGTTCTCTTCAAATCCCAAGGATCGGTTGAACTGGTTCTGAACTGCAAGTTCTGTTACCGCGAACGACAAGATTCCGGACTAGCAGTCCCTGTCAGTCCAGAACTTGATCAGCGCGAACGCTCATTTTTACACTGCGCATGCGAAGTAATCCAGAACGAGTCCAGGATTCGTACCGCGAACGAAACTTATGTTATTTGGTTTATGATTGGTTAAAGCACAGAATAATAAACAATCAGAAGGGCCACTCTCAGATGCCGCCTTTGAAGTTTTTCAGCACGCGCGCCATGTTTTAGGAGGACACAGACATATGATTTGTGTGGTTATGTAATTGTTTATATTTATGTTTAATTATATTATATTTATGTTATTATATTTAACAATGTTAATATAATTGTATAGTATGTCTATGATTGCCGTAAGTCAAATAAACCTGGTTAATTTTTCCATGCACACCACATAAACAACACTAATTTCTTTAAAATCCTCCTAAAACATGGCGGAACGTCTGCGCGGAGGAGATGCGCGTACTTAATTTTCTGTGGAGAGTGGGTATTCTGTTTGTTTATTATTCTGTGGTTAAAGTCTTCGTGAGAGAGATAGGCTGTCATTTCTCTTTATTAACTCGCTGGGGTCAAAGTGATGGGGGAATGAACCAAGTCGTTCATATAAGATTCCAGGCCATGCATAAATATGATAAAACACAAACGTAATAATATATATATTCTTGCATTACGTGTGGCCTAACTTTTAGGGGTGGCCTGAAAAATGTATTATATTTTAGCAAAATTTTGGAATACGTTTAAGTCGTAGAATAATTTTAACAGTTGTTTTCGATACATATTTGAGTCCTCTACAAATAGTTTCCCATGACTTTTGGTGTAAAATAATTAGGGAAGCAGGAATTCAACAATTTAGAATTTACCATTGAGTTTCCTATGGTCCGTTTGACGATTCACCACCCGGTATATATATATATATATATATATATATATATATATATATATATATATATTATTTGTTATGTATGATGAGAGAGTGATATATCTGGCTCAAGTTGTCGATGTCGGTTCTTTTATTTAGGGATGATGGATGTTTAAGAATTTGACACATTTCAAGAATAGAACGCTAATGATAATTTTTTTGTTTGCACAGTATTTTGGTATTAGTGAAGTCGATACTGTGTTTGGTTGAAATGGCATGTTGTGCAAGGGCACAGGATGGTTTTGAAATCCTAATGTCGCTTTTGTGGGACGTTAGTCGACCTTGAAGAGAACGGCTGGTCTGGCCAATGTAGCAGGAGTTGCACTCCGCACAGGGTACATGATAGACGACGTTAGTTTGTTCTAGAGGGGCCAATGGAGTTTTTGTCTTAGAAAATAACTTTCCTACGGTTCTAGTGTTTTTTAAAGCTATTTTGACAGGTAAGTTTTGGAAAAGTTTGATTAGCTTGTTCGTGATTTGTGGGAAGTACGGGAGCGAAGCATATTTTATGGTTTGTTCAGGAGTGAGAGGGGACTCATTCATTTGTATTCTGTTAGAAATGGACGCTAATGTTAGCCCGTTGGGTGTTTCAGTGATGGACTGCCCATAGCTTTTGGAATATAGAAATTTATTGATAATGGATGCCGGATAGGAGTTATCTATGAGAATAGACTTCAGTAGATTGAGAGATTCTTCTTTGTAAAGCGGATGTGTCAACATGTGTACTCTAAGGCCCTGGGTTGTACCAGGTTAAGTTTATATCTGATTGGATGTGTCGAATGGTAGTTTAAGAAACGGTTGCTAGCCATTTCTTTTCTGTACCAGGTAGTGACTAATCTGTTATCTGGAGTGCGAATAATTCGCATATCTAAAAACGAGATACTGTTCTCAACCTCCAATTCACATGTAAATTGTAGTGAGGATCAAAGCAGTTAAAAACTGATAAAGTGTCGTCCGTCTTGTTCGACGGGGTTGCTAAAATCAGATCGTCGACATACCGTTTTACAAAGTGAACCTGGAAATCTATTTTTGGTTACTTTTGTAACCCTTTTGGTTATTTACTTATATTTTAAATCGTTTTATTTGTATTTGTAGTGAACTGATGATGCTTTTGAAAACAAAAAGCGAAACGTATTCAATTAAATCAATGAAGTAGCTGACGACTTTCATTTGCCTATTATTGACCGATACAACCTCTGCTATTCAACTATTGAATATTTTTTAAATATATATATATATATATATATATATATATATATATATATATATATATATTGATTTGTTTGTTAAGAGGTTAGCTCTTCCTGTCCTGTACTATCAGTTAAGGTCCTTGATTGGTCAATTAACAAGGCAGAATAACATACTTTATATAACATAAACTTTTAGATTATAAAAGACCGACTAAAATTACTATCTCTATTGCAAAAATATTAAGAGTCAGTATTATAATAAAAGCGGTTTTTGTGCTTTTATATTCTATTCGTCCCCATCTTCAGTATGATATTCTTCATCCACGATATTCTTGGACGAGTTGGAAGACTTTCTATTCTTCTCTTCTACTTGTCTAGTTTGTCTTGTACCTTTTCGAATTCCGAAAAATTTCATCATTGTTTTCATAAAATCTGTGGACTAGTTTAACCAGGTAATGTTACGTTAATAAAGATAGGCCAAAGTAAATGTCGTTGTAATACGTATCTAGTAGAGATAATGATTAGATTTTGCATATTCTTGTTTTTAAGAACTTGTGATTTTGATTCAATTTTAAAAAATGTATAATATATAAAACATTGTACTTTACTTTAACTATTTTATTTGTTTTTTTTTTAGATAAAGAGCTTGAAATACCCGTAATTGACAACGAAGAAATAATACCAGTAATCACGGTGGTTCTAATAAGATCCAAATTGCAATATTCTGTTAGTAATTTATATTACATAAAGCAATTTGGTAAACAATTTCTCAAGGACAATAATAAACAGTGAGTAAATCCCCGATGGTTATTCCATTCGTAGCAGTAGTATTCTTTTAAGTTTTCATCAAGCAAATTAATTAGGACCAAACAAGCTTTATCCTACTTTTTTCTTCAAGCAATTCTGCTTATTTGTTTGCGAATTAATAGCTCTATAAAAAGATTAGGTATAACTTCTTGTTTTACACATTCGATTTTTCTAGGATTTGATAATTATCTTACTATTTTGCCCACTAGAATCTCCTCCATTCCATCAACGTGATTTTTCCAAACTTTTTATTTAGTAGATATTAAATAATTTAGTAAGGTATTTAACAGATTGATACCTTTGTAGTTTATAGAATAATAATAGGGGAGAAGGGGGCTCCTTCAGACAGGGGGCAGTTTCAGACATTGATATTGTGGGTAAATTTAAGGACTCGGGTTGGCAACACTGACGTGAAAACATTCCGTTACTACTCACACTGTTGTAGTTTATTCTGTAGAACCATGGTACAATGAACACACTGTAGAACAGTGCAGTAAAGGGTTCATGTCATAAAGTGAAAAGTTAGTTTTTGGTGGTTGAAAGTCAAATTTTTGGATTGAAGGTAAGATGAGTTTTTTATTAGAAGATAAGACAGGATAATTAACATTGCTACCAGTTTTAAGTCCATTTATTGTTATATAACCTGTACTATTCACATTACTGATGTTACTCTTAGGTTATATTTTTACATTTAGTCTGGACACATCGAGTGGGGCACCTTCAGACAAAATGGTATGGGGCACTATCAGATAAACGCAATGAAAAATAGAACCTTTTTTGAAATAACGTGCTAACGTGAAAATTATATATATATATATATATATATATATATATATATATATATATACATATATATATATATATATATATATATATATATATATATATATAAACATATATATATATATATATATATATATATATATATATATATATATATATATATATTATTTAGTTATTTAGTTATATATAGTTTATTTATATACAGTTTATAATTAGTTATTTAAAAAGTCTTTCTCTTTGTTGCAGATTGTCTGAAGATGCTGAAATAGGAAGAAAGAAAAAACAAAACAAAAATTGGATGTGGAATCTATGAAAGAATGTGTAGCGGCCATCCTAGATGGTTAATCGATAAGAAATGCTACTAAAAGATTTGGATTAAAATATCAAAATGTTGGTATGTACATTAATAAGTTTAGGTATAACCCAGATTAAATGGGCAAATGTAATGGGCAACGTCCTTAAGGATATAGCACCGTAAGAAGATAACCCAGATGGCGAACATGATATGAAAGTAAGAAAGATACTAGAAAAGTTTTTACTGACAAACATGAAGACGACCTTGAGGCATATTTAATTAAATGCTCAAAAATGTTTTATGGTCTTAACAATCTAGAAACTCGAAAACTTGCACATGAGATGGTCAAAATAAACAATATTGACTGTCCTAAAAACTGGGAAGCTGCAAGAATGGCAGGAAAGGAGATTGGCTATACCGTTTTATGAAACGCCACACAAGATTATTTCTCCGTGCTGCTGAAGGATGCAGTATTGCACGTATATTTCCTTTAACAAACATAACGTGAATGCTTTTTTAATAATTATAAAAAATTAATCAAAAGACACCCAGAACTCTGTGACTCATCCAGGATTTGGAATATGGATGAATTTGAAACTGAAAAACTGAAACTAACCAAGAACCTTCTCGTGTGATTTCACAAAAAGGCTAAAAACAAGTAGCAACTGCTGTAAGTGGTGAGAGAGGAACTCTGGTTACTACAGTTTTGTTTATAAATGCAGTTGGAAATACAAGGAAGAATCACATGATAAATGGATCACCGATCGCGACCTTTGGTTTGGCTGATCAGTCAGGTTGGATGACCACTTCCATTTTCGTTCATGTGATGTAGCACTTAATAAAATGTTTAAGTTCCTCTGAAAACAAAAGAATGCTAATTTGCGACAATCATGAGAGCCACTGGTCAATTGAGGCAAAAGAACTAGCAAGAGCTAATGGCGTGCACATTCTAACAGTTCCACCCCATTGTACCCATATCATGCAACCACTGGATGTGGGATTGATGAAACGTTTTAAAACCTATTATAATGCTGCAATTGATTCATGGTTGAAGTCTTACCCAGGCCAACGTTTTGGAATCTATCACGTGGCCGCATGTGTTGGTGGAATAGCATATGGCCGTGCCATGTTACTACAGAGCATTATAAATTCTTAAAAAAAAAAACAGAAATATTTCCAGTTGACATGCACATTTTATCGATGATATGTTTGCTCCAAGTTTGGTCAGTGAGAGACCTAATCCTCCAGACGAAACTCTTCCTGACGAACCTCTAATATGCCAACTAACTGCAAGTCTACCAACTTTAGAATCTGAAAAACCACACTCATCTCCCCAAATTTCAAGCGAAAACTTTCAGCAACCAATAGACACTCCATTAACATCAAGCTGCCAAAACTCTACGCCTATGCCCTCTCAACAGCCTGGCTGTTATTTAAGTCCTGAGGAGATATGAAGATATCCAAAATCGAAACTCAATACTAGCTCCAAGAAACCAAGAGAAAATGGGCTGACACCCCAGAAAGCTTCTTCTGACAGAAAAACAGATCAATAAAAAATAAAGAAAACCACCAACTCTGATGTTGAACGTACTAAATCTACGAAAAGAAAACTACCTTTTTGTGTTGTATTGGCAACTCTGCAGTGCGATTACGTCACAATCAGCTGAGAAAAAGCTCAGGAATACAGACGCGACGATGACCTATTTAATGTATATTGTTATTTGCATTACGTTTTGGAGTGATCATTAAAGTCGGTAGTATTTCCTAGACTGTGTTTATTATTTACAACCGGTCCGATACATATTATTTGGCGACGAGGATGGGATCCGTGTGTGTGCCAGTTTAAGTGCATTATTTCGTCCCGGTGATAAATAAAGCAAATTGTGTGCAAGATGGCGGCATTCGGAAACATCGTACAGTTTAACGTGGGTGACTCCAAAGGTTGGGAATCATACGTCGAGCGTATGGATTTTTTCTTCTTGGCAAATAACATTACAGACCCTGATAGGAAAAAAGCTACATTTTTAAGTTTGTGCGGTCCAAATACATATGAGATTATTAGATCTTTGGTCGCGCCGTCCAAAGTGTCTGATAAAACTTATGACCAAATCATAGTTGAGTTAAAAAAGCATTTTTCTCCAAAAACGTCGGAAATTGTGTGCAGGTTTAAGTTCTATCTTCGGAATCAACAGACTGGTGAAACAATATCTGTGTATCTGAAGGAATTACGAAAATTGGCAGAACCCTGTGGTTTCGGAACTAGCCTTGACATAATGCTACGTAACCGACTCGTTTGTGATATTATCGACGAATCGCTACAGCAAAAGTTGCTAGCCACAGATAAGTTAAAACTTAAGGACGCGCAAGACCTGTGCCCTGCACACGAGGTGGCCGTGGAAAGTTTGGCAGGGCTACGAGAAAGTGAGTCGAGCGCAGATGTAAACGCGGTAAGTTTTCGTAAAAATCAACCGGGCCAGTTCAAACAACAATTAGCTAATCGCGAAAGGAAGAAATGTTTTTTTCGGTGCGAAAAAGAACATTCTTCGGAAACTTGTGAACACATTAAATCAACCTGTGCATATTGCAGGAAAGTTGGACATATCGAAATAGCTTGTTTCGCAAAAAAGAAGAACCAAAATCACAAACGCAAAGTACATCAGACTACCGTGGAATCTACGTCCAATACCGAGCCGGTTTCGGGGAACACTCAGAGTGTTCCCCGTGTTTTTATCAAAGTAGTGACTATGAATTTACGTTAAATAACGTGACGTATGATACCATTACCGGTAAATATTTAGTAGATGTGCTACTCAATGACCAAAAAGTGAAAATGGAGGTTTACTCGGGCGCGAGTTATTCAGTGATAAGCAAATCAACCTACCATGAAATATTTAGTGAAAATCGACCTAAAATAGATAAATCCAGTGTTATTTTAAGGGACTATCAAAACACAGTGATACCCACACTGGGTAAGTGTCAAGTGGAGGTAAAGAGAGGTCCAAGGTCAGCGACACTTCCTCTCATAGTCACGTAAGGAAATCGTGCCAGTTTACTCGGAAGAAACTGGTTTGATAGTTTAGGTTTAACCATAGCTGGGGTAAGTCAAATTTTATCAATGATAAATTATACAGAAGAATACCCAGATGTATTGAATACAGATTTGGGGTCTTACCGGGGTCCCCCAGTAAGTTTTTCGTTAAACAAAAATGTAAAGCCGATTATGTGTAAAGCTCGTAAAGTTCCATTTGCGCTAAAAGATAAAATCGAAGTTGAACTTGATAGGCTTATTGCGAAAGGGGTTTTAGAGCCGATTACGCACCCAAAATGGTGCACCCCAATTGTGACTGTTTGCAAAGAAAACGGAGAGGTTAGGATTTGTGGTGACTACAAATCCACATTGAATTTAGCGTTAAATCCGGAACCTTATTCAGTGCCATTGGTACAGGGTATCTTATCCACACTTGCGGGCGGTAAAGTTTTTGCAAAACTGGACATGGCGCAAGCTTATCTGCAGTTAAGTGTCAACCGCGAAGCTGCTGAAGCACAAACAATAATTACGCATAAAGGGGCTTTTAAATGCAATCGTTTACAGTTCGGTATATCAGTGGCTCCACAAATTTTTCAAAAATTCATAGACACTCGATTAACGGGTATTCCTGGTGTACTGCCTTATTACGATGACATTTTAATAGTTGGTAGCTCAGAAATAGACTTGGATTCAAAAGTGCGCGTGGTATTATCGCGTTTCCAGGAAGACGGACTGCGTTTGCGCAAAGAAAAGTGCGTTTTTCGAACAAAAACTATAGAGTTTCTTGGTTTTCAAATTAGTGAAGACGGTTTACGACCCACTAAAAACAAAATCGCGGCCCTAACTAATGCGCCTGCGCCAACCAATAAAACCGAGTTGCAAGCTTTTCTTGGACTTTTAAATATTTATCATGTTTTTCTAAAGGACAAAGCAACAATTGCGAGTCCGTTACATGCACTGCTCCGAAAAGACGTTCCCTGGCAGTGGCGTTTTATAGAACAAAAAGCTTTTGATTTATTAAAAGAAATTTTAGCGAAAGAACCTGTGTTAGGGCATTACAATGAATAAAAAGATTTATTTTTGACGTGTGATGCCAGCCCTTACGGGTAGGTTGTGTGCTTAGTCAACGTGATGATGAGGGACGTGAATATCCAGTGGCGTACCATAGTCGTACTCTATCATCTACTGAACGAAATTTCTCCCAAATCGACAAGGAAGCACTGGCCATAATATCGGGCATTAAAAAATTTCACGAATATGTATATGGCGGGAAAATAGGCATAAGAACGGACTATAAACCATTGTTGGGTATTTTTAATCCGAAAAAGGCTGTTCCAGAGATACTGTCACCCAGAATGCTTAGATGGGCTCTTATGTTATCTGCTTATGATTATGAATTATGTTACGTACCAGGTTCAAAAATTCAGAATGCAGATGCTCTTAGCAGATTGCCACAAAAGGTACATGCGCAAGAACCACCAAGCTTAGATGACGTTTTGATGCTTAAGAACATCCCAGAAAAACTAATATGTGCCAAAGACATTGCCAATGAGACTAAGAAAGACCCAGTGTTATCTAAAGTTTTGCAGTGGGCTTGGAAAGGTTGGCCTGATGAGAAAATTAAATTTTCAGACGAATATACTCCTTATCTACTACGTAAAAACGAAATTAGCTGTTATCAAGACTGCCTTTTATGGGGTACAAGAGTAATAGTTCCGCTTGGAGGGAGGAAAACAATACTGAATTTGCTACACTCAGCACACTCCGGAGTCGTAAAAATGAAGTCACTGGCACGCTCATATGTTTGGTGGCCAAATCTCGACAAACAAATCGAACACCTAGTAAATACTTGCAGCGAGTGCCAGGAGTCTAGAAACATGCCAAAAAAGGCTCAAATCCATCCGTGGGAGTGGGCCAGAGCTCCATGGACAAGAATACACCTCGATTTTGCCGGTCCATTTAAAGGCAAAATGTTTCTGATTATCATAGACTCGTACGTGAAGTGGCTGGAGGTTAAAATCGTTCCAAATACCTCTAGTGTGGTGACTATAGATGTATTACGTGGTTTATTTGCCCCTCACGGCATCCCAGATGTCGTCGTATCTGATAGTGGAACTTGTTTTACGTCGGCTGAGCTCCAAGATTTTTTAAAGAGAAACCTTATTAGACAAGCATTGGTTGCACCATACCACCCAAGTAGTAATGGGCAAGCGGAACGCATGCCCATTACTACTTGGATGTACCATGTACCATGGTACAAAATGTAAAAAATGCACTAAAAAAATGACAGATAGTAATGAAGAAACTAAAATACAGTTAGCATTGCACAGATATCTCCTTACTCAGCACATTACACCCCATTGCACAACAGGGAGATGCCCATCAGAAATATTAATGGGGCGAAAATTGGGCTCATTATTTGATCGTTTACAGCCCGACTTTCGAAAATTAGAAAAGAGATGTTATCTAAGCAAGAGATGAACGATTCTTACAAAACAGTACCCAGATGTTTTCAAGGAAACGACACTGTATTTGCAAGGTCATTTGCTCCAGGTGGTCAAAAGTGGCTTCCTTCCAAAATAATTGAAACCACTGGACCGTTAACTGAAAAAATACAAACCCCCGATGGTAAAATTGTACGTCGTCATTCTGACCAAATCAGAACCCGTGTGTGTGACCAAGAAACAACAGACGATGTTACACCGTTAACCTCGATGGAAAAAAATTACTCGTAGCTCCGCAACCGTTGTTTCTGCATCCAAATGAATTTGTGGACCCAGAACCAGAAATTGTAGAGCAGACCGCTGAAGTTAAAAAGCCACCTGCTCGAATAAGAAAACGTCCAAGGTATTTGGAGGACTATGATGAGTAGATTCATCCAGGAGGGAGGAGTGTGATGTATTGGCAACCCTGCAGTGCGGTTACGTCACAATCAGCTGAGAAAAAACTCAGGAATACAGACACGACGATGACCCATTTAATGTATATTGTTATTTGCATTACGTTTGGGAGTGATCATTAAAGTCGGTAGTATTACCTATACTGTGTTTATTATTTACAACCGGTCTCATTCTTCTCATTTTCAACCATTTTGAAAATGAGAAGAATGAGAAGACATCCTATGATGAAAATGGCAAAAACTCTGATGATAAAGTATTAGAAGAACCACAGCAAAATTTTGACAGGAGAGAATCGAAAATTGAAGATTTTGAGCTGGTTAAATTTGGGTCTGTAAAACAAAAAATGTGTACTATGTTGGGAGAACCATTGATGAATAGGATGGGGATGTTGAAATTTAATTTTTGAGAATGTCATCTAAAGTAAATTATAAATTGTTCCACCCCATCGTACCAGATATCTCTAGTGCTTCTTTATCAGAAATTGTAGCCCTTTTGCTAACTCCTTCTGAGCAGGGTACAAGGCGACAGAAATAATTATTGTCTTTTTCAGTTTCATGGGAAAACTTCAATATACATTAGGGGTTTGATTAAGTATTATAATATAGTTTTAAATATTGTAATAAATAATTTCTAAAACATTTATATGAGGTTGTCATTTTTCCAATTGTGTCTAAAGCTGCCCCATTCTCCGTCTGAAGGTGCGTCCAGGTGGGGGCACCTTCAGATGTTTTTGAAAAAGAGCGGTTTTAATTATTGTTTACAAGTATAGGGTTTAATATTAAAAGCATATAACAGTGAAAGTTGAATGTAAATGTATTTTATGAATATTTTCTTTTTTTATTTGGTGAGGTATGAGAGTGATATGATAGTTCATTTTTTTATGTCTTACCTAAGTGGCCCCACTCTCCCCTACTTAGATTGGATAGATAGATTAAATAGATAAACCAGCAGAAAAAGGCAAGATCTATAAGAAATATAAAATTTACAACCAGAAAATATTTAGTGATACAATTAAATATAATAACAAATATTAACAGTACATTGTCAATTAATAAATAGATTTTAAATACCTACTTACTTTATTCTTAGCAGCAGCCAAGAAGACTACTTTATTTTTGTTATTTAATGTTCCCATTATAAAACTATATTCGTACTAGATATTACTGATAACTACAACATTAATACATTTTTTTTTCAGACACATATTTGAAACCTTCGAATATGCCATACAAAGCTTATTGAAAATCGACTACAAGCAACTAACAAGTTGTTCCCAAGATAACTTTCTAAATATTGATCACTTAGAAGCAATAAAAAGAATCACTGAAATAAACACTAATCCGAACAACGGTAAACACGTCACGAAAGCTAAAGTTAGCCTTAATGAGGAAAATCAAAAAAGAGCTTTGGAGCTAATCCTTCAATCAACCACAGCAGATGTAAATGGTTAGTTTGTGATAGATCATGAATGAAATGAAAGATTACAATAATATAATTGTCAAGATTTAATATATCAGGATATACTTAAAGTGAAGATACGATGAAGATACTATATGTTGTATACTGTATGATGGTTTTCTAAATGAAAAATACTGTAAAAGATGGTTTCTTATGCTAAGCACACAAAACTTCTGTTATAATTTGTTATTTTGTGTAATATTAACAAAAAAAACTTGTATTTGTAAAATAAAATAAAGTGTTTAATTTAAAGCTTTTATTTTATTGCCTATTTAGCTTTTTGATACCTGATGACAGATTAAGAAATAAAATATGTAATGCTAGTTGTCAACCTTCAGGCGAAAACACATGGAGAAGAAATAAAAATACGAAATTATACAAAATTGGGTCAATTATAACTTAATATATTATATAGTTTAATAATTTTATTTTTATAATACGTACGTAATGTATGTTATATAAACTAAGTAACTGTCTAATATTCCAAATTAAAAGTGCAGAATAAGTTTAGTTCGGCTTTCCACAAAAATGTCCTAATTTAAAAATTTACGTTTGAAGACCAAACGAGAACAAAGTAAAGTAGATTACTTAAACATAATTGGTTAAAAAAGTCCCATTATTTAGATACAAATTCTAGTAAAATAAATTACCAGAGGAAGAAATTGGAGAAACAACTAATACTCCCAATATAAGATTTATCTAGATTCCTAAGATTTCTTAGCTAACCGAAATTAATCACTTTTCAGTAAGAAATATAGTGATATATACCATTTATCAATTCATACAGAATAAGATTAAGCAATAAATCAAGTATAATGTACGTATATATGTACCACGTACGTAATAAAAACAGAAAAGCACTATAACATCATTCAAAGAAACTCTTGGAAACATTGCAATAAAGTAAACGTATATCTCTTAAAATGTTAGAGCCCTTTTAAACGTTTTCCACTAATAACTTGACGCTAATAATTATCAGATAATTAAGAAAATTAAATTGTAGCAATAATATCATGTCATATATTTTTCATGAATACGATTTTAAATCGCTGGAGCGTCTATAGAAATTCCCTTTTCCCTTAAAAGAGCTGAACATAAAAAATATCTGTAAGTTTTAGTCGTTCTTCATAGATGGCAGAATAGTAAATTCTGTTAAAAATAAATTAGCGTTTCGGACGAAATTATGGTACAGTTTAAATAAATAAAGTTATGTAATTTAGAATTATTGGGACTCTATTCGATTTTATGCTAGATATTTCAGTTAATATATATTATATATTTAATATATTATTAAAATAGAATGTTATTTATTAAGACAATTGACGTTTTTGACAGTTATCTGGCATGCACGTATTTCTACTTTACCGACCAACCTTTTGTAATGTCGTATTTGGTTTTGCGCTTTTTGTACTAAGAATTTGTGAGCGAGCTGTTGAATTAGGTGTTTTATCCGCTATATTAAGGATATACAGTAAGAAAAACCTTATTTTCTTAAGTAGTATAAATTATAGATACTTATTTTCTTCACACACACCGCTATGTTTACCAAAAGCCAAACATTCAGATTTTAGGGTTAAACATATCCAAATATTTTTGTCACATGAAATTTCATTACAAACTCCTTATAAGCATGGTTTTCTTATTTGAAAACATTGTTTTACTTGTAAAGGTTGATCAGCCGATGTTATAAGCACTTTTTTGATTAGGCAGTTTGTTTTGTTTTGAATAACTGAAATGTATAAACTTCTATTTTTTGCACTCATCAACAGAATAAGAATGTGATTTTCTTAGAGGTACTTTATAGAACAGACAATTTTAGCAATTCTTTTGTCATACAAATTGGGGGGACACTGACTGTTGTCAATATTGTTCTAAATACTCAGTTGCTTACATGCTTGAGACATGTGTTTGTTAATTTTGTGATATATTAAAATTCATTGGTTAGTTTATTCAATTAAATAAACACTTTGTAGACATAAACAATAATGTGGATATGTTTACTCTTTAAAACTGTATTTCTAAGAACCTTATTTTATTTTTTAGAAGCACAAATTTTTCAAAATAAAAATTTATAATTTTAAATAATATGTAGAAAATAATACTGTTCTAGTGCCTATAGAATGTGAAATTAGGTACTATTTCTTGTTTTTGTATAACGAAATACATAAAAATGTTTTATTTATCATTAATTTGAAATTCCATACAATTTTCATCATTTTCTAATATTATAATTAGGACTATGTTTTTTTAATAAATTTATGTATAACAAAGGCAAAAATTAATGCTACTCAATTTTACATTATTTTAAATCTTTATGATATTATTTAATTGGTTGTAACTGAAATATACAAACATGTATTGTATTAGTTTTCGTGCATCTTAGCCATATCAAGTTTAACTAAGAGATAAAAAAAATGAATAAACTATACAAAGAAAACACTTAGGGAAACACAAGTAGAATTAGGTCCGTACAGGTAAAAAATTCATAAAATTAATTTGTAGTACTATAAGGAAACAGTTATTTTTACATATTGTATAGTGTGTACAATATTGTGATAGTCAGTTTTCAAAAGTAAACAAACCTAAAAATCAGTAATAGTTCCTTGAATAAATGTCTAGAATAATCAATAATTTATCCATGGTGTCAGGTTATTATTTCTTAAAACTTATACATATTATATAAACTAAAACATATATACAGTATATTCTATGTATATATACATGGAATATACCGTATACATGTATACTATATACATGTATATATAAGACTCTTTTTATATGAAAACAGTCGTATATTCATGGAATAGACTATATGTGTAGTATTTGCATTACCTTAAAGCATTTATCTGTTGACACAATGGAATTCCAAGTTTCATTAAAAGATGATATTTACAAAACCTGTTTAATTTAATTTATTCTGTCTTATTAAAGGCTTTTTAACTGCTTTATTCACAATATATATTATTTAAAATCTTACATTTATAAACCTGCAATAAAACAGAACTTGAAAGAGGACTACTCATCCTGTGTTTTAGATGATACTAGGTAAATTTAGCTTAACTCAACCAATATGTAACCCAATAGTTTAAAACCAAAGTTTAAACACAAACAAAAGTACACAGAAAACAACAGAAGTTGTGGAAATTAACTAGAAACAGAAATATAAGAAATTAGTACTAATATTGTGATAATGAACTAATACTAAATATAATGATACTGTAGATTCTTTTTGCAGTCATACCTACAACAGAAGTGGTGATTATCTAGTAGATTTAACTATTCTTTATTTAAACTATACACATTATCTTCAGGTTAGAATGTCTCACAGTTATAGATAATTTTATCTTTAATATATAAACATTTGTTAATTAAGCTTACTTTTCTATCTTTTCATCTCTGACAACATTTGGTTAATGGACGAATAAATTAATAAATGTGTACAATTATTGAAAAATTATAAAAATGAGTAAGCATGTTTGGTTATGAAAAAGTCTTAACCCTTATGTGCACAACTGGGTACCTGGGTATCCACCGCGCCATACTTTTGCGTATAACTTTATGAAAAATTGAAATATCGATTTTTCCGTCTAGGAATGCCTCGTTGAACTCTTTGGGAATATGAAACGACTGAAAAAAAATTTTTTTCAAATTTTTCTAACCCAAAATTACATGGGTTTATGATACATACACGTTAGGCACAACCGGGTACCTGGGTATCCACTAGGTGTAAAATTATGTTTTCACTCATTTTATTTAGGTAATGGTAGTTTATAAATAAACAACAAATATAATTTTCATGTACTGCAAACATTTATTAAGCTTTACTGTGCGCAATCGACACATTTTACAATTGATATAGAATGTTCATCGCAGATTGGTTTTTCGCACACTGCACAACTCTTTCGTGTCTTCCTGCGTCGTTTTACTGTCTCCTTATAGCAGACGTGACACGAACCAGTAGTTTTCTTGCGGCCAGTACTGTCACGTGGCTGGTTTTGAACAGCAGAAGCCTCAGAAGGGATAAGCTGTAGACCGACGATGCTCTCGATAGCGAGTTTTGTGTGGAAATGCTGTAGTGGGGATGTAAAAAGGATAATACTAATTCGGTAATAGCAAAATAAAAATACCGGCCACACACGTGCAGAAGCTTGTTGAGCGTCGTTTAGATTCACGTGTGATTGTTTTCAAGCATTTTTCGTGCCAATATTGTATGCTAATATATAGCTATAAAATGCTAATTCCTACCTGCCCTGCGCTCCAGTACTCAATTATTATTTTTATTTTTTGGAATGCTGTGGCGGCTCAGGATCTCCAGTATGACTTAAGTACTTTCTATTGATGTTTATTTAATGAAATAACTTATTTCAAACAATTCCGTTTGCTTAAACTGTCAAAAATTAAGATAAACTCGCAGTGGATACCCGGGTACCCCGGTTGTGCAACAACGTGGAAAAATTTGGTTGTGCACATAAGGGTTAAGCAAATTAATAAAAAAGGTTCAATTAAGTGACTCAATTAAAGATTAGGTGCATCATTAATTTATTTTAAGAATTTTTTACACATTAAAACACATATATTTAATTTTTATTAATCAGATAAAGAGTTTGCCACTTTTTATCTATTGCAATATTATGAGAAAACATTTTCTGTAGATGCAAGAATCTAGACACTTAAATTTTTTAAACAAGTCAGTGTTATGTTACAAATTGTTCCATAAACAAACAATTTAACCAGAAGTGAGCTATTCTTTTAATTTGTTGTTAATAACTTTTTTAATAATTAACATCATACCAAATTTACTTAAATTGTGAGTTTCTTTGTTTTTAAATGATTTATGAATTATGGTCTCAATATGTCTAGTAGTCTTTCCAAAAGTCTAATTGTTTATCCAGATTTTATAAAGAAAGTAATTTTCAAATTGTCATAGTGTTCTAGGGTCTGCGTAACAACTATTTTGGTCTCATTTTCTTCATAAAGTATGATCTTTTTTAAAATTATATATTAAAACCATGCAACAAACAGAAAGTAACAATTCTATCACCTAATTGTTGAAAAAAATATTAATGTATCATATTTTTCACTATTCACACAAATCACAAAGAGTGAGACAAATAAAAGAGAGAGGGAGATTGAATTATCAATTAAAATATCACCAGTAGCATTATCTATTTTCAAATGTCAATACATAGAATATGCAGAAGTATGAAAGACTTTCAGGAGTATTCAAGCCTAAAATACTCCAAAATATTTGTAGCTATAAACCATCAAAGGCAGTGGCGCAAAAGATATAACTTGGAATTATAAAAACTCTTTAATGAACCTGATGTCTTAACATTCATTAAAATATGGTGACCTAGATGGGCTGAACACATAATGTGAATATGGGACAGCATGATTGCTAAAAGCTAACCAGCTAGCCTGTAGGTAGAAGAAGCAGGGACAGACCATGAATTGGGTGATTAGATGGAGTTAAGTCCTACTTAAGAATAACATGTTGCTAGAAACTGAACAGAATGACAACAAATCTTGGAGCAGACTATGATCCACAAAGGATTGTCAAGCCAAAGATGATGTTAATGATAATTAATACCATCAGTAGCATAATCTACTTTTCATTTGTGAATACATTTTATGGGAATGAAAAAACATTCTGCTATAGGATTTTTTATGTTCCATAGAAGATATTTAAAACCAGATAAAAAAGCCAGTGGTACTGAACGAATTGGTAAATACAGTAAAACCTCCGTTAACTGAAATAATTGGGATAACTGTTTCAGATAACAAGAATTTCGTTTAAAAAATAACATTGTTTTTTGTTTTTTATAGTATTCTTGGTTAAAGTATTGGTATTAAAAAATACTATGAGGTGATTTCATAATGTTTTCTAGATAAGTAAATACAGAATAAAGTAATAAAATTAAGGAAAATGAACAAGTTTAACAAGTTTCTTAAAGAAATCTTCTATTTTCTTTTACGTTATCGTTTGACAACGATGTTTTCCAGCTATATATCTCCATAGTTTACTTGCAGAACGTCGTGAGTTTGCCTCATTTCATCGTTCGATGAAACGTAAAGCAATCTGTAAAGGACAAAACTTTATACAATGACAACAAAAATTAAGAACCTAGTCGTGTCCCTAACTAATTAGGCCTACTGTATAAAGTTCTTATCCTTAAGGCATTGAAAATCTCGTCGCCAGTCTCATGCTGCCTGTTGTCTGTTGGGTCGTCGTCTGATACGCTCAAGTTGTCTGGATGAAGAACCATATCAATGATGGCCTGGTCGATAAATTCACTTTCTGAGTCATCGGCTGCTAACCACTTACATATCTCTTCTTAGTTAATTTCGTCACATCCTTCTTTACCATTTTCTTCTTCAGGATCGTCCATCAAAATCCTAATCAAAAGTTAGTTCCAGCATTTTTCCAAAGTTGAAAATTTGATCTTGGCCCAGAACTCAGCACACTGATAAACAACATGTTTCATTGTTGAAAATTTGAGGATTTCAGGAACACTTTTGGATTCATGTGTCTCCTGTAGAGAACAGATGTTCTGACAATTATCACTATTGTATAGACTTTGATTCAACAAGCAACAATGCTTTGATGGGAACTTTTTTTTTTATTTTAAAAAGGATTTTACGCTTGGGACGAATTCATTTTCAAACCATTCTGAAAATAAAATGGTCGACATCCATGAGCTTTTTTGGCTTCTATAAAAAACTGGAAGTGCTTTTTCTCAAATATCTTTTAGAGCTCTTAGTTTTTTTTATTTCCCAACACACATAGGCATCAATCGGTGAGTGAAATTAGTGGAATTTACATTTTGCGAAAAAATTTACTTTTTTTGACGAAATTATTGAAACTGTCAGCCTTTTCGGTTAAACGATGTTTCGGTTAAAAAGGTTTCGGTTAAGGGAGGTTTTACTGTACCTCCATATTTATAGTGGAGTACCAAAGAAAGAGCGAGTGAAAAGAAGAACATCTATTGTAATAAAGGAAACAATAAAAAATATAATAGAAACTACGGAATGATTGAGGAGAGGAAAGGAATGATAATGACAAAAGGCTTTTTGGCAGATACTTGAAAATTACTAATAGCTTCTTCAATTATAAAGATGCACATTGATACAACTAGGGTACAAACAATTCATAATCTGTAATCAATAATAGATTGCTTCATGATTAAACAGAAATCACTCATATAGATAAATGATGCCTTGAGACTAAGAGGAGCTTTTTTAGTGGTGGATGACAGTACAAAAAACTACACCAGCAATGACTAGAGAGTAGGCCGCCGCTACCAGATTTTCAAGACCTTATATTTTGAGAAGCCTTGATAACATTGTCTCAAGTATACATGAAACTGCTAAAGAATCATTAGGAATAAAAAAAAACAATATTGTGACCATTTATGGTGGAATAAACAGGTATCTAAAATGATTAAAGTAAAAAATCTAAACCTTACATTATACATGTCATTGAAGATTACAAAGTAATTAAATGTAAAACAAGAAAATTAATATAGAAATAAAAAAATTAACTTTGAGATAAGAAATATTGAGATATCAATAGTTATATTTGCAGACAAACAAATACAGAAGCTTGGAGAATCTTACATTAAGTTCAAACATCACACACAAAAAAGGATACACATACAGGTAATATAATTAAAAAATGGATAGACCGCAACAAAGAATTACCTACTGAAGACAGATAATAATATCTACATGAATCAATTATATATTCATGTACAAGTATAAGCTGGAAACATAGAAATCATCAAAAATATGATCAAAAAATCAATAAAATGCTGGGAAAGCAGAAAAACTTCTGAATCTGAGGATATATACATTTAACTTTAAAAAAATGGAACCAAAACATCAATGCCTAAATAAAGGCAAGAGAAAATGATTGTAAATTGCAGAGGACTATCTATAACATGTACAGTCAGTGAATTATATGGACAAGTACTGAGAGATCTTAATTAACGCAATTACAAGTTAAAAGAAGAACAACAGAGGATTTCATGCTAGAAAAACATGTACCTATAATATATTCTGTCTTAAACAAATCATTGAGAAAAAACGACAATTAACGGTAATACATACAGTGTTAGCAATTAAAGTCTCCATCCCTCGTATCTTTTGAACGGTTATACTTAAAATAGTAAAATTTGAAGGGAGGAAATAAACGGATGTAGGCTTCTCAACTAGTCATAACACGTGACGTAATGGTGAATCGATGACGTTACAGAGTCACTGTGATCAATAATTTTAAATGGGAACTTATGGCAAGTGATATCTCGTTTGAAAGGTATTGAACATACCTATTCAATCATACTAAATATATAAATATCAAAGAAATACTAAAATTGTATTGTTCTGAAGTTATTTTCTTAAAGGTTAAAATACGTTTATTGACGTTTCAATTTCCACTTCGGAAATCGTTCTCAAAATACAAAAATTAGTAAATCAAACAATTTTTTTTTTGAAAATTTTGTTTAATTTATTAATGTTTGTATTTTGAGACTAAAGACCCTAATGGTAACTTTAACATCTTAAACCATTATAGGAAATTTTATAAACTAAATGTAATTAATTATTTGTTAACGGGTTTTTACCCATATATTTAGTGGCTACATTCATGTACTCTTAGACACTGATGATGGAATATGGATTCCGAAAACGTTTTGTCTTTTTAACTTAGCCCGTTTGGCTTCTTAATATATACCTTTTACAAAGGATTTTTAATAAATTTTTTAATAAAAAAAGTACAAATAACTCATTATAAAGGCAGGTGGATGACACAATATCTTGGGCCAATAAATGGAGATTAATAATAAATCCCTCTAAAACACATCTAGTAAACCATCACTGGTAATATTAATATTTATGCAAGATTACTGTCTTGACTATAAACATAGTAACAATATCATTAAACTCTCCCAATCAAGTATTTGGGAATTGAAACAGACAACAAATTAAAGTTCAACTACCACAGATCATGTATAAAATGAAAAATTATAACTAGAGCAAAACACTTTAGAAGTTAAACATCAATAATGAGACAATTACGATTTAAACTGCTGCCATTATTTATAAAATGATTTGCAGGCCTACAGTGGAATATGGTTCTATAATTGTAAAGGTTTGCTTTACAATTAGCAACGAGTAATTGCTTTAGCAACTATATTAAAGGTGTAGATACTGGCCTAAGAAATGATCCAAAATCATTTTGGAAGTACATCAATGATAAGTGGTCTAGTCCTAACCTACCTAACTCCTTATTTTATCAAGTCGAATCTGCAACAAATGGTCAAGACATAGCTAATTTATTTATGAACTTCTTCCAAATTGTATTCACCAAATAACAGCAACCTTTACATACCTATCCATCCATTAAATAGCAACTTTAGTACAAATATTTGTCCTTCTAAGATTACCATGACCAATATTTTTAATAGCATAAATGAGTTGCCCAATAAGCTTACTGCTTGTCCAGATGGTGTGCTTAATTTTTTATCAAAAAAGTCTGTCTGTACCCTTGTAATACCATTTGTTATATTGTTTAATAGATCTTTGAAAACTTTTGTGTTTCCTTCTTCGTGGAAAGAAAGTTATGTTGTTCCTATATTTAAAAATGGTCAGAAAGACAATACTGAAAATTATCGTAGCATTTGTATACAATCTGCAATCCCTAAGCTCTTCGACAGTCTTATAGCAAAGCAACTTTCTTGGTTATGTAAAGGCTTAATATTTCAATCACAACATTGTTTTCATAGCAAAAAATAATCCACTGCAACAAATTTGGTTTGCTATCAATCTGATATATTATCTCATATGGAAGATTATAAACAGGTAGATGCAATATACACAGATTTTTCCAAAGCATTTGATCGTGTAGAGCACTAAATACTTTGGGACAAATTAATTAATGTAGGCTTTAATGTCAGGTTTGTTGAATGGATTAAAAACTCTACATCTGGGAGAAGTCAAAGAGTCAAGATAGTTTATCATCTGTCTGACAGTATCACAGTAACATCTGGAGTTCCTCAAGCAGGCCACACTTCTCCACTTCTTTTTAATTTTCGTTAACGACATCAATTCCTGTTTCCTAAATACCAAATGTCTAATGTTGACAGATGACTTGAAATTTTGGAAAGTTTAGATAGTTTAAAAGATCAAGCCTTGCTACAAGACAAGACTTGGACAGACTCCAAAGTTGGTGCAATCAGAACAAACTCCACTTAAATGTAAAAAAAATCGTTATTTTATAAGTTTTTCTGGTAAAGTCAATAGAATTGGAACAAGCTATACTATTAATAATCAGCCATTGAATTATGTTTCTTCTATTCGTGGTTTGGGTATTATTTTTGATGAGAAGCTTACTTTCTGTGACCACATAAACTCTATTTCAATAAAGGCATCTAAACTTCTTGGTTTCGTTACTAGGAATTGCAAGTATTTCTCCATTAATACAACAAGATTAGTGTATTGTTGCTTAGTTAGAACTATTTTAGAATACTGTTCAGTTATTTGGTCACCCTATTTTCAGAATAATATTGATACCATAGAAAGAGTCCAGCATAAATTTTTGAGATATTGTGTTTACCACGTCCACACTACTATTGAAAATCATGATTATTTCCGTATTAAACTACAATTATATACCCTCACTCATGACCTCACGATAACCGTCGTGACATGTCAGGAGCTATATTTATATACAAGATTATACATGGATTTATTGATTGTCTAAACCTGGTAAGTCAGATTAACTTTAATGTTCCCCATCAAACTCTACGTTACCACAATGTTTTCAATATTCCTTTCCACAGAACAACCTATGGTATTCACAACCGATTGGATAGATACATGGCGCTATTAAAGTAATTTCAAGTTTTCAATCCTAACTGTGATATTGTATATTGTAATTTAAACTGTTAATGAGGTTATCCCGTGTATTAAATAAATAAATAAATAAAATTACTAGATTGCTTCATCTTGATAACCCACTTCATATTCTATCAAATAGAAAATTTTACATTAAAACTGGAATGGAGCTTATAAATGAGAGACTCAATGATATGTTTACATTTTTCTTTATTAAAGAAAATAAAACATGAAATTGATTGAGCCTCATGTTGAAAAGTCACACTGTAGATCTCCAGCGATGACTCTATTTAAAGAAATCCTCTAAACATCAAGGCAGTGATTGTCAATAAACGTAGTATCTTTCCTTTCATGATTGAAAATTAATAAATTGATAGTTTGACAAAAAAAGCTTTTGTTGAAAACTGTGGAAATGACAAATTTAATATATGGGGATAGAACTTCAAAACACGACCATTTATACTTTATGCTGTTTTGTGATAATGGCCAGTTATATCTAATGATAAGGAAGATATGGATTATACTATTCGTAAGTTAAGACATTTGGAGTTGTAAGTGTCAATATCCAAAACACTACATATCATTGTGTTAGTGAAGAACCTAGTGATCTAAATTTCAATAATGGCAGAATAAAATCACATACTACCAACAATATAACTCATCCTCATCCTTATTGACATCTTGGCATATGTGTTGTGGTGCATCATTGAGCTTCTGCAGCTCGGATAGCCTGATCAATGATACTTTTCCATTTGTCGTGGTCATCTAATAACATGTACTGTCTCAGTATACTGATTGTTGAGAAGCTTTTTCGTGATATCTGCCCATTGCTGTGGAGGTCTGCCGCGTTGGCGTGGACTCTGAGGCCCTCCTTGAACCACCAACTGCTCCATTTTGTGATCACTTCGATGGATATGACCAAAGAAGTTTAAAATTCTAGAGTAAACAGTACTAGAGAGACGTAAACAGTACTATAGAGGGCTTAATTTCATCCAAAACCAAGATGTTCGTACGGCGAGCCGTCCATGGAACTCGAAGCAGTCATCTCCATTCCACAGCGTCTATGTGTCTGATTCTTTAACTGTCCATGTCTCGCATGCATAGTAAAATATGGAAAAGATCAGAGTTAAAACGAGTCTGTCTGTTCTTGTTTGTCATAGTAATGTGACGATCACGTCAAACCCCGTTTAGTTCAGTCATTACTGCTCTTTTCGGGTTCATAACTGCCTGTGTTGTTAACTAGAGCTCCAATATTATATCATAGAGAAGACTACCTAGCATCCCGCAATAGTTCAGGTTTCAGGAAACCGTTGTTGACGATCAATAATCATGATTTTGGTTTTGCTGTAGTTAATTTTGAGCCCAAATTTACATTTTCTGCCTCTAGTTCTTTTAATAAGTTAGTAATTTCTTCTGAAGTAGAGGCTAGAAGAGTACTGTCGTCTGCGAAACGCAAGTTAGATATCTTGACACGCCTAGGTTCACTCCCCCCTCCCATCCATCCAAGACTGCGCATTATGAACTCTAAAGAGATGTTAAATAATAAGGGAGATAACACGCCTCCTTGACATACTCCCTTCTCCAAAATGCATTCGTCAGACACATATCCGTCTATTCAAATATATGCTAGATTATCTTGATAGAGTTTGCTAATAAGGTGAGTCAAGTGTTTAGGTACACCCATTGTCGCCATTCTACGTTTCGTACATTAAGGATTTGTTCAACCAACTTCAAACCTACAACAGCAAAAAAAGCAATTTCTCCTCTCAATGGCCCTATATGAAATAAAAACATTACAACGACGAGAAAATTTAATATATAAAAATCAGTTTAATTGTATGGATCTGTGAATTGCAGACTAACAAAGAAATATTAAAAATTGTGTATTAGCTGCTTTTTTTATTAAGACTATCGGCAATCTCATTAGCAACAATTTTTTTCTGCTCTGGCACGCACAGCAAAGCTTCTTTGACTACTTTTGGCTACTAGTCCAGATGCTTGGGGACTTTTTGCATTTCCAAAGTTTTACCTACTCAGTTGTAGAGTGTTCAGTGCAGCTTGACTTTCTGAAGAAATTAATATTTTTGCTCATGTTTTTGTGATTTGTACCCATCAGTATAAAACGTGAGATTATCTCGTGACTTATGCTATTTGCGTTCTTATAACCTTTAAAATCCGTATCACTACTAAGACTACTGTTAGGATATTTTGTGATTTCAGCAGGACTTTCGACTGTGCCTATCACGAAGTTTTAATTTCAAAAATATCTCTATTTAAGGATGTGCACTGAATTGGTTAACATCTTATTTAACTGCACGTCGACAATACGTCAGCTTTAGCGGGAAAAGCAACATATCCAATGCGAATCATAAACCTAATTATCTCGATATTAACATAGGTGTACCACGAGTCTCAATTTTAGGACCCATTGTATTTCTTATTTACGTAAACGATGTTGTCTCGGTTAACTCAGATGAATATTTTACAATATTTGCAGATGATGTAAAGTGTTATAATTAACGCATCTGATACCTCTTTGGGAGTCCAAATGTAATCGTTTTCTATCGGATTTTCATCCTATTGTTGAATATCCAAAAAACTCTTTTTATGCGGTTTTATACTAGGCAACGATGTATTAACCCAATTAATTTAAATATAAATAATAATCATATTGCAAATGTTTCATCAGTAAAGTTCCTAGGACTCTATATACACTGCGCGTCACGAAAAAGAGGCCACCTTAAATTTTTGCCATTTTTTAATTTTTACGAATCATACCACAAAGTGATTGTCATTAGATGTTTGTGTAATGTTTAAGAATGTGTTCTAGAGCAGTATGCAATCATTTTTTAAATAACAAAAATGTCAAAAAATAACTTCTTTCAAAATTTATAACGATTTTATTGAAAAATAAAAAAAAATTAACATTGTACATTTTCCTGTTTTCTTTATAAAATTACAATTAAGTCGTGATTATTAATACTATGTATTACCACTTCCATTGTGAATTACACTCCTCATTCGATTTGGGATGTCGCTTTGAGGAAAAGCTTCCCATCCTTCCATGAGCGCCAACCGAAGCTGCTCACGATTTATTGGAGCAGGTATTCTGTTTCTTACCCTTCGTTGGAGTTGGTCGCAAAATCTGGACTTTGCGCCGGCCAGTTCATTTTTGACACACCGACAGTTTTCAAATATTGCGTTATCATCCTGGCTACGTGTGGCCGCGCGTTGTCTTACATAAAAATAAAGTTTTGGACGACAAACCCAGCAAAAGGCATTACATGCTCGTCTAGAATTTCGGTAATGTATCGGTGTGCATTCAACACTCCTCTATTAATAAATACGAGATCAGTACGGCCCTCGAATGAAATGCCTGTCCAAAACATTACCGCACCTCCTCCAAAAACAACACGTACTCGTCGAACACAAGCAGCATATCGTTTCCTACGTCTTCTGTATGTTTTGATGCGACCATCTGAGACATAAAGAACTATACTGGACTCGTCACTAAACATTTTTCCAATCTTCTATCGTCCAATGCTCGTTCTCTCTAGCAAACTTAAGTCGGCGTTATCGATTTGCTGCTGTTAACAAAGGTCCTGTTTCTGGACAGCTAGCCCTTAGATCAAATTTACTCAACCTTCTGTCGTTCGTGAGATCCAGTCGCTACGAATCGTTGGTAAATTTTTTGGACCATACAACGCCTGACTCCAAGCTGTCTGGCAACTTCTCTTTGACTCATTCCATTATCAATCAAAGTAGTAATTTGAACAGATCTAGCAAATTTCTCAGCCATAGTTTTTAATTTAAAAATTGCACAAGTTTGCACTTCGTACAACTGTACACTAGTGAAAGGATTTTGAAAAACAGAATAGTCATATTCCAAGAAAACGAAGGTACAAACAACACGTGCATTATCCGAAGTCATAAAACTGATATCAATTCTGAAAACTTATTACCCTTAATTGACCTGTCGGTGCCTAAAAGACGCTAGTGTTTCTGCATTGTGGGAATTTAGTTACAATAGAATAAATTGTATAAACCCAAAGTTATTGAAAAATTCTTACAAAATTCTAGGTGGCCTCTTTTTCGTGACGCGCAGTGTAGATAAATGTCTTGCTTGGAGTAAACATTCGGATGTACTTGTCGCAGAATTAAATTCAGTAACTTCTTTGTTCCTAAATTTAAAACAAGTTTTAACGGAGAAACAATAGTGCTTTATTATGCCTAAGCCGAATCAAGATACGGGATTTGTTTTTGGAGAACAAGTAGCCACATTAATGAAGTCTTTATTGCACAAAAAAGAATAATACTATTGATGGTCTCCCCCAGAATACTACGTTGTTGCATACATTACTCAAAAATTCAAAATACTGGATTTGGCTTGTCTATATTCTGGAGACTTATAGAATTTGTATTTAATAACATCGAAAATTTTAAAACCAATGCACAAGTTTACAACTTAAATACTAGATACAAAGATACCTTAGGTGCCCGAATGTGCAGAGGAAATATATAATATATATTTCAAGTTTCCTAGTATAATAGGATAAATACTTTTTTATAGGTAATTAATGCATATAAACTTGTCTAATAGCATAACAAGCTTTAAATTAAATTTAAAGGAATTTTTGATTGCACGCATTTTTTATTCAGTTAAAGAATTTCTTCAATTTTAAATTCTGTGTTGTTTTAAAAGTGTTTGTTTTATTGACCAATTCTATACAGAATATGTTTGTCTAACTGAAAATAAAGTATAAGAATTACAAATATGCTATATTTCAAGTCGTAATTTATATACTGACAAACTTTAAAAATATACGGCATCTTACATATCAACAGATTGCTGATATGTTGATCCTATCGGAGTCACTCGCATCTCGAAAAGTATCACAAAGAAATAAAATGTTTCACGTTTTTGATACTTAATCCCTTATTCAAATATATTTTACTAGTTTATTTAATTTTTATTTTTTTTTTGTTTCAGCGGCGCACTTGATGGAATGATTGGATTTTTGTGAAAATACTGAGCGTTTGTTAAATTAAGTGAAAATGGCCGAGCTGCTAGATTTCAGTCAGAAACTGAACATCAAACTGCTTGACAATGTGGTGATTAGTATGTATGCAGGCAAGGGTGAATCGCAGAGGATAGCACAAGAAGTTTTAACAACACTGAAAGAACATCCTGATGCTTGGACAAGAGTTGACACGATTCTAGAATATTCAACAAACCAAGAAACGAAATACTATGCGTTGCAAATTTTGGAACAAGTTATCAAAACACGTTGGAAAGTCCTACCAAGAAATCAATGCGAAGGCATTAAAAAATATATCGTTTCTTTAATCATAAAAACTAGTTCTGACCCGGAAGTTTTTGAAAGCAACAGAACATACCTAAATAAGTTGAATATGATATTAGTACAAGTGTTGAAGAGAGAATGGCCTAAAAATTGGGAAAGTTTCATACCAGATATCGTGGGTGCGAGCAAAACAAACGAGAGTCTCTGTCAAAACAACATGATTATTTTAAAGTTGCTAAGTGAGGAACTGTTTGATTTCGCGTCCGGTCAAATTACGCAGACTAAAGCAAAGCATTTGAAAGATACAATGTGTTCAGAGTTTTCTGCAATATTTCATTTATGTCAATTCGTTCTTGAAAATTCGCAAAATCCCCCACTCGTTAACGCAACCTTGGAAACATTACTAAGATTCCTAAATTGGATTCCCCTCGGTTACATTTTTGAAACTAGTCTTATAAATACTTTGATCTTCAAATTCTTACCTGTCCCTATGTTTCGCAACGTCACTCTCAAGTGTCTCACTGAAATAGCTGGAGTCACTGTCAGCAATTACGATGATATGTTTGCAGCGTTGTTTACCCAAACTATGGCGCAGTTAGAGATGATGCTGCCGCTGCAAACGGACATTAAAGGTGCTTACGCTTGCGGACAAGACTCAGAGCAAAATTTTATTCAGAATTTGGCACTGTTCCTGTGTACTTTTTTAAAAGAACACACTAGTATTGCTGAGAGTCAAGTTCATAATTTAGGAAAAGCTTTGCGTTATTTGTTATTAATTTCTGAAGTAGAAGATGTAGAAATATTTAAGATCTGCCTTGAATACTGGAATAGCTTCGCTTTTCAACTATATCAAGAAGTACCCCATGGCATCGCTATATTCGCTAACAAAGCAAAAGACTATGGTAACTTCTACCACGATTTATACAAAGAGGTTCTCAATAAAATTAGATATATAATGATTTCTCGAATGGCAAAGCCTGAAGAGGTGCTCGTTGTAGAAAATGACAATGGCGAAGTGGTGAGAGAATTTATGAAAGATACAGATTCTATTAATTTATATAAAAACATGAGGGAGACGCTCGTTTACCTTACTCACTTAGATTGTGCCGACACAGAAAGTATTATGACCAATAAGCTACAAAATCAAGTGAATGGGACGGAATGGTCGTGGAAAAACCTTAACACGCTTTGTTGGGCAATTGGTAGTATATCTGGGGCAATGCATGAAGAAGACGAAAAACGATTCCTTGTTACTGTTATTAAAGACCTCTTGGCACTTTGCGAACAGAAACGAGGCAAAGATAATAAAGCTATAATAGCCTCCAACATTATGTATGTAGTTGGTCAGTATCCAAGATTTCTCAGAGCTCATTGGAAATTCTTGAAAACTGTTGTAAATAAATTGTTTGAATTTATGCACGAAACCCACGACGGGGTCCAGGACATGGCATGTGATACTTTTATTAAGATAGCACTGAAATGCAGGCGACATTTCGTAACAACACAAATTGGGGAATCTTGTCCCTTTATCGAAGACATCTTGGCTTCAATTCCGACCATCATTTGTGATCTGCAGCAACAACAGGTTCACACTTTTTATGAAGCTGTTGGTTACATGATTTCAGCTCAAGTTGACACCGCTACACAAGAGGCTTTGATAGAAAAATATATGATGTTACCCAACCAGGTAAAGTATTAAATAATAACATTTTTTATAATTGTACATATTTAAAAAGTTATATCAAATATTGCATGAAAATCGTATTAAGTATCTCTCTCTCTCTCTGTATATTTAAAAATTATAAAAATGATTAATTTTGATAATATTCGTTAAATCAAATAATTACAAAGTAAGTCAAAATGCAAGCATATTTTGTTTTTCAAAAAGGTATTTGTTTTTCAGATAATGTTTAGTTATTTTTGTAGGTATTTAAACATTTGCTATTAAATATTGTGAGTTGGCCATGATAAATTTGTCAAAAACTGACATTGTACCAAAATGGTATGTTAATTTAGTAATCCGGATAAAATATGGAGGGTGATTGGCAAGGTTAGCAACCTACCAATCGTAAAAACAAATACTGCTCAAAGAAGCAATGTACAGATTTGAAACCGGATTGATACTATGAAGACGACTACGGCAAGAAATAAGGGCAAGCGAAAAACATCCAAAAGGTGAGAATTACTACTTGGAATATCAGATCACTCAACTTAAGGGACCAAGAAATAACCCAAGTGCTGAAAGGGAAAGAAATATACATTTGTACTCGACAGGAAACAAAAAAGAAAGGAAAAGGTCAAGCAAAATTAGCTGAATACATACTAATCTACAGGGGCGTAGCAAAAGAAAACAGGGCCAAAGAAGGTGTGGCCTTACTAATACACCAAAGGTACCAAAATCACATCAAAGAGTGTCAATACATATCAGAAAGAATAGTAACAGCAAAGATAAGAATGGAGAAGGAAGATCTAAACATAATCGGAGTATACGGCCCAGAAAATCTTCTTTTTGTGCCACTCCTATCGGAGATTGGAAATCATCAAGGCTATTCTGACCTTGTTTATGGCTGACCTAAAGAGTTCATTAGTGGTGCAGCCAAACCACTCTCTCAAATTCCGCAACCATGACATTTTTCTACGGCCTGGATTCCGTTTTCCTTCTATTTTTCCCTGCATTATATTTTGAAGTAATGCGTATTTATGTCTTCATGTCTTCAGGTGACCAAAATATTCGAGTTTTCTTCGCTTTAGCGTTAACAAAATCTCTGGGTCTTTTCCTATTCTTCGTATTACTTCACAGTTTGTTATTCTTTCAACCCAACTAATCATCAGCATTCGACGGTAGCACCACATCTCGAAACTTTCAATATTTTTCATGTTGTTCTGTTTGAGAGTCCAGGCCTCTACACCGTATAATAGCGTGTTAAATACATAGCCTCTCAGCATTCTTAATCGTAGAGGGATGCTTATATTTCTGTTGCAGAAGAATTTTCTCATCTTTATGAAGGTGGCCCTGGCAATTTCGATACGTCTTTTTATTTCACTGTTTTGGTCTCCAGTTTCGTTTATTAAAGTTCCCAAGTATTTGTAACTTGATACTTTTTTAACTTGAGTGCCGTTTATACTAATATACGCTGGTTGTGTCATGTTTTTACTGAAGACCATATACTTGGTTTTTTTAATATTGATATTTATACCATAATTGTTGCAAGCAATATTTATGTCTGTAAGTAATCTTTGTAATTCTTCTACTGTTCTTGCAACTAGTACAGTGTCGTCCGCGTATCGAATATTATTTACAATCTCTCCATTAATTACGATTCCTCCGTTTGCTTGTAAAAGGGCTTCCTGACAGATGCTTTCACTATATACATTAAATAACAGAGGTGACAAAATGCAACCCTGTCGTACTCCTCTACGTATTTCTATTGCTTGTGATGTTTCAGTTTCTATTTTGATGTTAGCTTTCTGATTCCAATATAGATTGAGAATTATTCGCAGATCTTTATTATCTATGTCCTTCCTTTCAAGAATCTCTCTAAGCTTATCATGGCGTACTCTGTCAAACGCTTTTTCAAAATCGATAAAACACGTATGTACCTCCTGATTAACGTCTAGGCATCTTTGTGTGAGAACATTCAAACCGAAGAGAGCTTCTCGAGCACCAAGCCCTTTTCTGAACCCCATCTGTGTATTACTAATATCTGACTCCAACTTTTGATAAACTCGGTTGTGGATGATTTTTAGAAATATCTTTAGTAGGTGGCTCATTAAAGATATTGTTCGATGTTCTGAACATTCTTTAGCATTAGAAAATAGCAAGCCTCAAACAACAAGGGCCGTATTTTACGACCAATTACAACAAGTAGTAGATCAAGTCAGAGGAAGATGATAATATTGGAGGATTTTAACGCTCGAATAGGCAATCAAGTAATACGCAGCATTAAAAAAAAACATAAATAGAATGTTAAAAACGAAAATGGAGAACTGATGATCAACTTTGAATAACGAACGAAGAATAAACAACACATTTTTTGACCACAAAGACCAACACAAATATACATTTAATAACACCCGTGGACAAAGATCTTTGATACATTATGTTATAACCAACACAGATAGATATACATCTATCAAAAATAATCGACGTAAGATGCCTCAACTCGGCAGATGTAGGTAGTGACCATAGCCTAGTATTATGTAAAATAATAATCCTGAAATACTTCCCACACAAGAAAGCGGCGTCAACACAAACGAAAATCAAAGTCGCAGGACTAAATATGGAATCTACGGAATACTTATACAGGAAGACAATATCAGAGAAGATCGCTGGTAATGAAATATTAGAAAACGATAACATCGAGGAAAGCTGGGAAAACACAGCAGAATCACTTGGAGAGAGGAAAGTAACGAATACTAACATATCAAAAAAGAAAACACTATGGTTTGGAGAGGAAGTGAAGACAAAGTGTGAAGAAAAGAAGAAAGCCTTTTTACAGTACAGAACACAATAAACACAACAGGCAACCACTATAAACGAATCAGAAATGAAGGAAATACTTTAGTTAGACAAATAAAAAGGGAAAACTAGCAGTTTCTCAAAACAGATGGAACACGATTTCTACGGAACACAAAAAGAAATGTGAAGAATGATCAGAGGACAAAGAAAAGAGATGAACGAACGAGATAAAAACGAAACATTCAGAAGGAAACAGATGACGACAAACGAAGAAATGAATATTGAGGAAGAGGTAAAGGAAGCATTAAGGAAATTAAAAAATAGAAAATCACCAGCAGAGGACAGAATACCGAACGAACTCCTAAAGTACGGAGGACCAGATCTGACCAAACAACTATTAAAACTAATCCAAAAAATAATAGAACAAAACAGAATTCCTCAAGAATGAAGATCAAGCATCCTAATACCTCTCTTCAAAAAGGGAGACAAATCGGACTCGGAAAATTACAGAGGAATTAATTTAAACACAACACTAAAATTAACAACCAAAGCGATAACAAATAAATTGAATGAAATTATAACACTAGCAGAAGAACAACAGGGTTTTAGGTCGGGAAGATCATGCACCGACGCTATATTTATAATGCGGCAAGTGACCGGCAAGGACCGAGTCAAATTAAAAGACGTTATCCACTTACTGTATGCAACAGAGATACCTCTAGAAATAATCAAAACGATCGAAAATATCTACCAAAACAACACAATAAAAGTAAAAGTAGAAGAAGAACTAACCTTCCTATTAAAGCTGGCAATGGGGTAAGACAGGAAGATTCCCCAAGTCCTCTATTGTTCAACCTGATTATGGATTAGATAATAAAAAAAGGATACCAAATGGGAGAAAAACAACTTAAATAATCTGCTATGCAATATTACTCTCTCTTCAATAAAGTGAAGATGATTTACAACGACAAAATGCATGGTTACAACAGCAAATTTACTGATGAAGATGTAAATTGGAGCTGGAAGGTCAGATAATAGAACAAGTGACGGAGTTTAGATATCTAGGCATCACATTATCTAGCTACGGAAAGCCCGAAACCCAAGTGGAAGATCAAGTGAATAGAGCAAACAGAGTCGCAGGCTGCCTAAATGAAACACTATAGAGAAATAAAAATATCGGGAAAGAAACGAAAGGCAGAATTAACAAAACAGTCATCAGACCAATAATGACATACGCGGCAGAAACAAGACCTGACACAGAGGACAAAAAGGATGTTAGAAACAGCAGAGATGAAAACACTTAAAAACAGAAAAATTGATGGTAAGACACTATGGGACAGAGCTAGAAGTACAGATATACGACGTAGATGCAAAACTGGGTAAGAAATAGAAGAGTAGAATGGAATGATCATATATGCAGAATGACAACAAATAGACTAGTAAAGACGGCAAGAGACGGTTCCCCAATAGGAAGACGATCAGTAAGAAGACCACGAAAACGATGAAATTACAACATACTGGAGGCACATTGAAAAACAGACAGAGTCATGTCTATATAAACAGAAAATTAAGAAGAATTTAGTAATCAAATAACGATACAAAAAAGAAAATAATTTACTCAAATAACATTTAAAAAAAATTTAACCATATTACCATTGAAAAAAAATGGCAACACGCGGATAAATAAAAAACAACATTAATTTTATTTAGATAAATTGTTCAAAGTGACCTCTCAAAACATTTATGCATGCTTAAAAGCGACCTTTGAAAGAGTTTTTTACATTACGAAGCATTTATAAAGAAGTATTTTGAAATATATTTCGAATTCTATCTTTTATATCATCCCTTGTTGATGGGGATGTTTTATACACTTTATTCTTAACATAACCCCAAAGAAATCTGGTGACTTGCGCGGTCCATCCCTTCCATTCCATCTTTCACCAAACTGATCATTAAGTTCACCACATAATAATTCGTTATATGGTTATAATTCGTTACGGTGCCTGATTCGCGATATGTATCAAGTTCTATTAAAAAAAATATGGTTCTGCTACATGGTTACTGACGATACCTCCGCACACATTTAGCGAACATCTTGTTTGAGATTTGACTGTTACTATATGATATGAATGATGAGGGTGTTTTATACACTTTATTCTTAACATAACCCCAAAGAAATCTGGTGACGTGCGCGGTCCATCTATTCCGTTCCATCTTTTACCAAACTGATTATTAAGTTCACCACATAATAATTCGTTTATATGGTAATAATTCGTTACGGTGCCTGATTCGCGATATGTATCAAGTTCTATTAAAAAATATGGTTCTGCTACATGGTTACTGACGATACCTCCGCACACATTTAGCGAACATCTTGTTTGAGTATTTGACTGTTACTATATGGTATGAATGACTTGTTGAATAGTAATGAAAGTTATGCCTATTACTAGAACCGTTTCGATTGAATTGATCGATTGATCAAAAAAATCTCTGCTGATTAATTTTTTCCAAGGCCCATTCGCTAAGCACTATTCGTTTCTGAAAATCATCATTATTTAATTCTTGGTATATTTGAATAAGGTAAGGGTGGATTTTATTTGTAGAAAGAATTTTTTGAATAGAATAGTTACTACGTCCTTGTTTTTTGGAAATATTCCTTATACTTGTGTGCGGGTTTTCGGTAACTGCCATCTAGACATTAATTTCATTTTCTCATTTCTGACATTCTCAGACAGACTAGTTTCTTAATATTGTTCCGAACCTATTTTCTTATGGCATCTTAACCCATTAGTGCTCAGATCTAAAAAAGCTTGGAAGTTCTTAATTTTCTTATAGATTTTATTACAAGCAGTGTTGCATATTTACTAAAAAATATAAAAAAATCAAGGTCAGTCAAGTTTGTCAAAATGAGCGGCAATTTAGTTGCCACGGAGCGCTGACGTTTTAGTAATAATAACAAAATTTCTATGTAATAAAAATGTATTAAGAACTAATCGTGCTTTAAGAGATACATAGTACGAAAATTATTTATGGAAAGTTTCGAATCAAGTCACATATAAGTAGGGACACATTACATTTGTTTCACATGTTGTTCTTCTTTGGCACATTTTGCATCGGCGGCACTTTGTGTCTCCTTTAACGATAAGTTGGATGTTGAAACGATAGACGCGAGCCCGAGTTTAGCTGGAGAAAATCCATATTTTGTAAGAAGCTGTAATACTACTTGTCCTCTAAATTGCAGGTGTGATAATTCGTGACCTAAAATCCCATATTGAAGCCAACCTTGAACACAACATTCATCCACAGACCAAGAATAGAGCAACCACCACCATTTTTTACTGCGAATTTTGCATCTATATTGAGCAGTGAACTGATCATTTACGTCAACACCTGCCATATTAGAATTATAGTGTGAAATGGCAACAGGCATTTTAATCATCTTCTTTTTTTTTTCACGTTTACTAAACCGCTGAACATTTTTAAACGGGACTTCTCTGTGACAATTTGACAATACTGTTACAATAGCATTGCTATTCCATCTAATATCTAATAACACCGGAGGGACCGCAGACGTTCGGATACAATTAGCGTCTCTTAGCAAAGACAATGACGTCGACTTTGCTAAGTATCAAGACAATTACTCTACACACACACACACACACACACACACACACACACACACACACACACACACACCACACACACACACACACACACACACACACACCACACACACACACACACACACACACACACACACACACACACACACACACACACACACACCACACACACACACACACACACACACACACACACACACACACACACCACACACACACACACACACACACACACACACACACACACACACACACACACACACACACACACACACACACACACACACACACACACACACAACACACACACACACACACACACACACACACACACACACACACCACACACACACACCACACACACACACACACACACACACAACACACACACACACACACACACACACACACACACACACACACACACACACACACACACACACACACACCACACACACACACACACACACACACACACACACACACACACACACACACACCACACACACACACACACACACACACACACACACACACACACACACACACACACACACACACACACACACACACACACACACACACACACACACACACACACACACACACACACACACACACACACACACACACACACACACACACACACACACACACACACACAACACACACACACACACACACACACACACACACACACACACACACACACACACACACACACACACACACACACACACACACACACACACACACACACACACACACACACACACACACACACACACACACACCACACACACACACACACACACACACACACACACACACACACACACACACACACACACACACACACACACACACACACAACACACACACACACACACACACACACACACACACACACACACACACACACACACACACACACACACACACACACACACACACACACACACACACACACACACACACACACACACACACACACACACACACACACCACACACACACACACACACACACACACACACACACACCACACACACACACACACACACACACACACACACACACACACACACACACACACACACACACACACACACACACACACACACACACACACACACACACACACACACACACACACCACACACACACACACACACCACACACTACACCTCAAATTGGAAGATTGGCGAATGGATTTAGTGTCCGCAGTCATTTAAACACAAACAAACAACAACAATATCTAATAATACAGTGCGTCAATTTGAAATGGTACCACCCTCTATAGTTTGGTCCCTATAGAAAATCTAAAAATTTGCAAAAACACGTCAAATTCATTTGTAAGGGGGACATGTTGTAAACCAGTTTTCATTTAAATATAATCAATCTTCTAGCGGGGGCGGATATAACCCACAAAATCTTTAATGGAAAGGGAGGTTGAGTGATACCTCATTCAACTACCTTTTCAGAAATACCACATACATTATATTTCTTTTCAGTACTTTTAAGTATAAAATGGTTTCCAATAAAACATAAACATTTAATGAAAAGTAACTTCCTTAAGTAAAAGTAAAGGTAAAGTAAGTTACTAAAGTAAATGTCCGAAATGTTGTCAATTATTTTGTAAACCGTGATGAACCCTCCTGCTCTCAAACTCATCTCTAACATTTTTAAAAACTTCTAACTGAAGTTCCCTACACGCAGCTGCTGTTCTTTCTTTAAATCTTCAAAATCTCGAGATAGTGTTTTATAGACAATAATTGACTAGGAATCCCCTTAGGAAGAAATCTAGAGATGCTACCTCGGGTGATCATGGTGGCCATTGTATTACTCATCTTCCACCAATCCATATGCCAGGAAATCTATCAATAACCACTGTCTAACTGTAACAAAGTAATGTGGTGGAGCTCCATCTTGTTAAAAGGGAATTAGATCGTCTTGCAAAATTATGTTACCAGCCGCATCAATTTGACTTTCCAAAGTAGTTATAAGTAGAGCTCACCAGTTAGATTTTCCTCAATGAATAAAGGTCCAAGAATAGTATTCCCAAGAATACCAGCCCAAACATTCTGTTTCTCGGAATACTGTGTTTTAACATCCCTAAAAAGTCGCGGATTTTCATCACTCCAGTAACGACAACATACACACATAAAAAATGTACACTCATGTAAAGCAAATATTTTGGTTTGCAATTTTTTAAATTTTGCCACTATAAAATTTGCCTTTTATAGGGGTGAAATTTATGTAACTTTAGTGCTTTTTCTACAGTTTCATGGGACGTTGCTACTTGGCGTGCCACATTGCGTATTGATGTGGAAGGTTTTGCAGTAAGTAAGGGTGCCAAATTCTACTGTGCTGCTTTATTGTGCATTTTGTTAGCAATCCAAGGTCAAGTGTTCAATACCTAATATCTTTACGATTTTATTTGATTTTTTCTAAAGTATTGAAAAGAAATATAATGTTTGTGGTATTGGAAAAGTCGTTGAACGACCTTTAAAATGAGGTATCATTCAAGCCCCTCTCCATTAAAGATTTTGGGGGTTGTGTTCGCCACCGCTGAAGGGTTGATGTAATTTAGTTGAAAACTGGTCTGCAGAATGTCCCCTCCACAAATAAATTTGAGGTGTTTTTGTATATTCATATATATGTCTATAGGGACCTTTTCAAATTGACAAACTGTATACAGATATGGAAAAAGTTCATCGTTAGTATTACAAAATTAACGAGAGATATAACCCGACAAGCGAGAGCTGGCGGGTTGCGCGTAAAAGAAATTGAAAAGTGTTCACCGTTTAAGTCATGTACATCGTGTACATCGTGTATAACCGTTTAAGTACCTATACTATATACCTATAATCGCGATTAAGTACCTCTCCTATCTCTCTTCGAATAATTTCTTTTCTATTTTCGAGCAGGTCACCCGCCAGCTCTCGCTTGTCGGATTATACTAACAGATATATTCAAATTGACACACGTATAGGGAAGAGCCTATACGTTTCACGAAGAGCTTACACTATCTACATATCGGAAACCACTTGCACGATATTATTTATGAACATTGGTTTATGGGGATTTTAAGTTCTGGCGAACTTAAACAACATATTTTGACACAACATATTTGCCATAACCGGAACAGCAACTTTGTTACTTTAAATATAACATCCTGTATATTATTGCATTGTTAGATTTTGCATACCATTCTAGACACAATTTGTCTAAGGTAAAATAGGTCAAAACTTCATATTTTTGGAGTTATTCATCTTTTTTAAAAAAATTTGACAGATAGAGACAAAGTTTTCAAAGTTAATACTCTACAAGAAGAAGAAGAGGTGTAGGATTTGTTATGAATACATATTTTTTAAGAATAATAGCCAATATTTAATAATAGTCTCTCATTTGTGGTTTTAATCTTGTATATAGTTTTATCATATGCGATTTGTGTACGAAATGAAGATAAACCCAGTTTATTATTTTTTTTTATTCTTAACTGAAATTTTATTCTTTATACTGAAAATGTCAGTTTATTATTTAGTTATGCCCTTATTGTGCACATTAGTCATAAAAATTAATATAACAAACTGTACGCCTACAAACATTATAAAAGTACTCATTGTCATATGATAGTAATTTTCCCTTTTAATACCAAAAAAAAGTGGAAATCAATTTAAAATTTGTTCAATATTTTAGGTCTGGGACGACGTTATAAGCAAAGCTAGCAAAAATGTCGACTTCCTGAAGGAGATTGAAATTGCCAAGCAATTGACAAGTATCCTGAAGACTAATGTTAGAGCGTGTAAAGCCTTAAATCACGCATATGTTCTTCAATTGGGCAGAATTTATTTAGATATGTTAAACGTTTATAAGGTAAGCGACGAATTTTTTATATTAAAAGTAGAAACGCACTTAAAAATATACATAGTTAATTCGCATTTTTAACATCTGCTGCTTTAATTAAAGTAAGCTTAAAGTTAAGTCTCTCCATCTGAATCATAGGTTATCGTGCATTCTATCATTATATAATATCGTATCGAAATTGTATATTTTGAAAATGCGAACGATGTATCAATAAATAGACGTATACATTCAGAGTATAGCTGATACCGTCTCTTGATACAAATATCAAAGTCTGTTACACTCTTTACTTGTCATTAGTGACCACTGAACCGTTTGCCATTCCCAGATCGTTGAACAACGCTAGCTTGACAACGAGGTAAAAGAAAAAATCAGTCAATCTTATGTTGAGTAATTTTTCTTTTATCCTACTCATCTAACGCAGAGTCCATTAGTATTCATGATCAGTAGTTCGATGAGGGGCTCACTTAAATATCCACAGCAACACAATAAAAAAACTACCACTGTAGAGTACCCGAAGACATCCAGCTCTCATTAGCCTTACCTAGTTTTTCGTAGCATAAGAATGGCCCAGTAAGAAACCAACAAAAACCGCGATTAAGCTCAGTAAAAAAAAAACGAAAAAGGACCAACGAGCATGAGCGGTGCTGCGAGGAAAATGTTTCCTTTTGACGTGAGGGTTCGATAGTACGCTTAAACATAGATGTAGAGTATATACACATAAAAGACCTTTTGTCTGGCAAAAACGGTCGATGTGGCCTCAACCGTCGATGAGGATTTACCTTAAATAATATTTTGACGTTTACAATTAACTTTCCTTAACTTCATCACTTTCTAAGCCTGTTAATTATCTTTAACAAATGCCTGTATCTGTGTCGTATTTTTTGAGATCACATCAGTTAGAGCTAGAACCCAATACAAACCGAGAGAAACGACGCCGGCATGTAAGCAATCTTTGCATTGTCTAAAGTGCTCTCGTTGATGGAGATCATCTCGTCTTGATGTACGTAATAAAAGAGGAGCAGACATCGCAAGTGACCATCATCTCGTAATCAGTACCATTACAATCAAGATGGCAAAAACAAAATCACGAGAAACACCAACAGACTAATATACAATCTAGACAAATTAAAAATGGCTCCAGGACTACACACGTTTAGGGAACTCACAACTCAAAACAAGAGAACGTGAATAGCTGGGAAGATTTGGCAGATGTTTTGACAGAAATAGCTAAAGATAAACTTGGTAAAAAAGAGAAACAGAAAAGAACGGATTCAGATGAAACTTGGAATCTTATCGAGGAAAGAAAACAGCAAAAGAAAGATATTTTGCAAGCAAGAACTGTAGAAGAAACAGCGAACCCACAACAAGAATATGATACAATAAATAAAGTAGTTAAAACAAATGCAAGAAGAGACAAAAGAAGGTGGGCTGAAGAACTGACAAAACAAGCTGAAACAGCTGCACAACACAACAGAACTCACCAAAGAGAGTTACCAAATTACTAGACGACTAACAAAAAATGGGCCCAACTGTTCAAACATTGTAAGATCCAAGACAGGCGAATTACTTACTGCAACGCATGACCAAGTAGAGAGATGGAAAGAGCATTTTCAGGAGATGCTAGGCACGCCCAGGGAAAACGCAGATGAAATTGTCGAAAACCCACAGAATGTAAACTTGCGTATATCTTGCAAGGCCCCTTCCAAAACGGAGATAATAACAGCTATCAAATCTCTGACAAATAACAAGTTTCCGGGAATCGATAATATTGCTGCCGAAATACTTAAAACTGCTCCGCATCTAACTGCTGAACTTTTGCTCCCCTTAATCTGAGGGGTGTGTGAAACAAACCTCATTCCAGCGGACTGGAAAAGGGATAACATTATTAAGCTTCTAAAAAAGGGCAACCTCATTCCAGCGGGATGGAAAAGGGATAACATTATTAAGCTCCTAAAATAGGGCAACCTCACATTGTGCAAAAATTGGAGAGGGAATAACCTTGCTTGTCGCAATAAATAAAATCTTCACGACCATCATACTTAAAAGATTAACCAACAAGATTGAATTTCGAGCTGGTAATAATGGAGCAATCGGTTGAGTGGAGCACACCCCTATACATGGTTTCTTTTTAACATAGCAGTAGACTATGTTCTCTACAAACTAGACTCCGATACAAGAGGGATACAATGGACGTTAACCACACGCCTAAGCGATCTGGAATACGCCGACGATATATGCGTGTTAGGACAAGGTTCCAAGGAGTGGCTGATTAATTGGAAACACTTTCTACTGAAGCCAATAAAGTAGATTTAAAAATCAATATTAGTAAAACCAAATCCATGAGAGTAACTGCAAGAAACAACACGCTATTTACTATCAACAACATGCAGATTGAAAGTGTGGAAAACTTTACGTATCCTGGAAGTGTCATAACAGAAAGCGGAGCTATAGAGGACTATATTGGTATGAGGATACGAAAAGCTCACCAAGCATTCAGCATGCGAGCAAACCCTATTTGGAGATCTAGCTAGTATACTACAAGAACAAAGATCCGCATATTCCAGTCAAATGTCATGTTCTACTCTACAGATGTGAAACCTGGAAAGGAAAAAAACCCTTACAGATAAACTGTAGCTCTTTAATAATAAATATATATGACGAATTGTTCGTATTTTCTGGCCTAACATCATCATCATAAAGATTTACTTTCGATCTAATTTATTTACTAAATTCTACTACACCTGACCGAACTAAAAAGGGTAGAACATCAAATAAAGTCCAGAAATATTGTTCTGAAGCTATTTTCTTGTGGCATTTTAAATTAATTACTATTTAACTGGGAATAAGCCACAATTAAAGATAAAAATACATTTATTGACGTTTCAATTTCCACTTCGGAAATTGTTCTCAAAATACAAACAGTAAATTAAACAAATTTTGTTTTTTGTTACATAGTGAAAAATTCTTCTAATAATTTAATTTTATCTGACTCATTTATATTGACAATTCAGACATACATTATGCATTTTAAAGTAGACGACTGTAAAATGATATAGAGGATACATCTAGGCCAGGGAAATAAGCAAAAAAAGTACCCTGTTTTTGACACTCGTCCGGCCAGGCAAACGACAGTTGTTTTGAGTAGTGTGGACCTCTGTAATAAAAACCTATATGTTTCCTGCAGTCTATTTTTTGGACTAAATTAGTTATTAACAAATTAAGTTCAAAAAACGGAAAATTTTTGCTTTTTTCGGCTATTACCAAAAAGTGAAGCAATTTAAACAAATTTTAGAAGAGAGGAAACTTATAAGTTATATAAAAACCTTCAAAATAGCGTTATCAAAATGTTTCTATCCTTATTTGTTGCTTACAAAGTTGCAAGTTAAGTCAAAAATTTCGGTTTTTTATAAATGTTAATAACTTTTCTGAAAATAAACTTATAATATTTATATTTCACAGAATGATGTGTCTTGTAGTGCTTAAAATAGGGTTAAAATTTCAAAGTGATCGGTCCAATAGTTTAAAAGTTATTTTATTTGTTTATCCCAAAATAACATTTTTTGCAACAATATAAGTCAGAAATTTATACGGTTTTAGAAATTGTAAGGGTTGTTTCTGGTAGAAGAAGACTTGTTTTATTATTTACATTAAAAAAATATTAAGAAAATTAATTTTAAATATTGCAAAATAATTTTGCAAAAACATGTCGATTTTTTGCTTATAAACAATTAGAATAACTTTTTAACCATTGACTGTAGAAATATTATTTTTACATATTTAAAAAGCTTGAATTTTTTCACAAATTTAAATAAAAAAAGTTTGTTCTAATATAATTTGGTACAAAGTTAGCCTCTTTTTTTATTTAATCCATAGCACCTTTGTTTATAACAATTAAGAAATCTAATTAGCGGTATTTGAAAGAATATACATTATAGTTTTATACTACTTAGTTTTAAAATTATTGCCCCTTAATGGAATCCTCCACAAAACTTCAAAATGTATGTAAAATCCGTCGGCTTTAAAACTCTCGGGAGCTGAAGGGAGGGGGAAGGCGCTGTTAACTGTATCTCTGTTCCTTTTTTATGTATTTCAACGTTTCTTTTTGAACTTGTATGTACTTTTTGCGTACATTACGAATATGCATTATTTTAATAAATAAATTGTCAAATAAACCACCTAATTCGTTTAAAAACAATTTTTTTTTTATTTTAGTAGTATTTAAGTTAAGTTTGAATGTAAAACAGAAGTACTTGTCATTTCCTATATTTTGGGAAATAAGCCACAATTTAAGTTTATAATAAGTTTATTTTTGATGTTTCGATTTCTACTTCGGAAATCTTTCTCAGAATGCAGAACATTAATAAATTAATCAAATTCTATTTTTGGTTACTTGGTAGAAAATTTTTCTGATAACTCTTTTGGGTGATTGATTAGTATGAGGAAACTCAGTAGATCTTTTATAGTAAAAATTACAAAAAAAAATATTGACAAAAATTGTAGACAGCTTTAAACTCCACATTTTAAAATTAGTTACAATCTTACAGGGTGTTCTATAAGATTGTGGCAGACCAAACTTATGTTTATTTAAATGAAACATCCTGTATTTTATTTTAAATTTGAAATCTGCTTCACTTCCACATCACAATAATGTAATGATTTATTATGTTATACCGGATATTTAAAAAGTTATAACCAATATTACCTGAAAATCGTATCAAGTTTAACTTCCTGTATCATTAAAAAGCAGTATAGGACCATTGATCTATTGCAACCCTAGTTTTTTAATAATTGTTAAAAATTGTAAAACATATTCGTTTTCATAATATTCGTTAATTCAAATACAGGGTAAGTCAAAATGCAAGTACATTACTTTCTTGATAATTTTAAATAGAACACCCTGTATTTTAAGTCACTATCGAAAAGTACTAATATCGTACTTTACATTTTATTGAATACTCCCTATACCTAAAGTTATCAATTTTCTAGATAAGTATTAATTTGATATATATTTGAACTTTTACCAATAATTATTGGGAGTTGGCCATGATTGATTTGACAGAAACTGACCGTTTGACAGTATTTTTTTTTAATTCAGTAACAAGATAACGACACAGAAAAGAAAACAATATGTTTCAAATAAAATTTATAAAAAATAACCGACAGAAAATAAAAAAAATAACACACAAAAAAATAACAAACAACTGTAATTTTAACTAATCATACTTAACTAAGGTGTTCAAAATGACCTCTTAAAACATCTATGCATACTTGAAAGCAGTCATTGAAAGAGTTACTTACATTACTAAGCATTTGTAAAGAAATATGTTGAAATGCAATTCGGATTCTATTTTTATATCCCTTGTTGTTGAAGGTATTTTATATACTTCGTTCTTAATGTAACCCCAAAAAAATGAGTCCACTTTATTGAATTCTGGTGACCTTGGGCCAGTCCTTAAGATCCATATTTCACCAAACTGACCATTAAGTTCACCACGTACTAATTCGTGGTGAACTACGATACTTCCCCACACATTTAAAGATTATCTTGTTTGACTATGTGTTACTATTTGGTATGGATTACTTGTTGAATAGTAGTGAAAGTTATTTATGCCTAATAACAGAACCATTTCAGTGGAATGCAGCTTCATCACCAAATAAGATATAATCAAAAAAAATCTCTGTTCATTAATTTTTTTTTCAAGGCCCATTCACAAAATACTATTCGTTTCTGTAAATCATCATCATTTCATTCTTGGTGCTTTTGAGTATGATATGCGTGCATCTTGTTTTTAGATAGAATGTTTTGAACAGAGTAGTAACTAAGTTTTTGCTTATTGGAAATACTCCTTATACTTGTGAGTGGGTTTTCTGTAACTGCCATTAACACACTCATTTCGTTTTCCTCTGTCACACTAGTTTTTTTTCGTTCATGTTTTTCATAATTCACTGATCCAGTGCGGTTAAATCGATCTTTCAATTTTTCAAATGTATCTTGTCTAGGTTGCCGCCTATCTGGAAACCGTTCATGATAAATTCTAGCTGATAGTAATGAATTTTTATTGCATTCCCCCAATATCCAGATCATATTTATCTATCATTTCCTCAGTAGTAAAATTCATTATTGCTAATTTAAATTGAATAAATTATTGAATTGCTAAATAATAATTGTTGCTAATTTACGATGTACCCCAATACTGAATTAATAAACAATAATGTCAAACTGTCAGTTTCTGACAAATCAATCATGGTCAACTCACAATAATTATTGGTAAAAGTTAAAATATCTTCAAAATTTATACTTTGATGGAAAAATAAAAATATCTAGAAAACTGATAACTTTATATATATATATATATATATATATATATATATATATATATATATATATATAAATATATATATATATAAATATATATATATATATATATATATATATATATATATATATATATAATGTTTTTAGTGATATAAAATACAGGGTGTTCTATTTAAAATTACCAAGAAAATAATGTACTTGCATTTTGACTTACCATGTATTTGATTTAACGAATATTATGAAAACGAATATGTTTTATAATTTTTAACAATTATTAAACAACTATGGTTGCAATAGATCAATGGACCTATACTCCTTTTTAATTATACAGGGAGTTAAACTTGATACGATTTTCAGGTAATATTGGTTATAACTTTTTAAATACCCGGTATAACATAATAAAACTTTACATTGTTGTGATGTGGAAGTGAAGCAGATTTCAAATTCAAAATAAAATACAGGGTGTTTCATTTAAAAAACATAAGTTTGGTCTGCCACCATCTTATAGGACACCCTGTAAGATTGTAACTAATTTTAAAATGTCGAGTTTAAAGCTGTCTACAAGTTTTGTTAATAACTTTTTTTGTTATTTTTACTAAAACAGATCTACTGAGCTTCCTCACCCTAATCAATCACCCAGAAGAGTTATCAGAAAAATTTTCCAACAAATTTTCTACCAAGTAACCAAAAACAAAATTTGATTAATTTATTAATGTTCTGTATTCTGAGAAAGATTTCCGAAGTAGAAATCGAAACGTCAAAAATAAACTTATTATAAACTTAAATTGTGGCTTATTCCTATATGGTCCCAAAATATAGGAAATGACAAGTACTTCTATTTTACATTCAAACTTAACTTAAATAGGTACTACTAAAAAAAATTTTAAAAAAATTGTTTTTAAACAAATTATGTGGTTTATTTGACAATTTATTTATTGAAATAATGCATATTCGTAATGTACGCAAAAAGTACATACAAGTTCAAAAAGAAACGTTGAAATACATAAAAAAGGAACAGAGATACAGTTAACAGCGCCTTCCCCCTCCCTTCAGCTCCCGAGAGTTTCAAAGCCGACAGATTTTACATACAGTTTGAAGCTTTGTGGAGGATTCAATTAAATGGCAATAATTTCAAAGTTTAGTAGTTTAAAACTATAATGTATATTCTTTCAAACAGGGCTAATTAGATTTCTTAATTGTTATAAATAAAGGTGCTATGGATTAAATAAAAAAATAGGCTAACTTTGTACCAAATTATTTTAGGACAAACTTTTTTTTATTTAAATTTGTGTAAAAATTCAAGCTTTTTAAATATGTAAAAGTAATATTTCTACGGTCAATGGTTAAAAAGTTATTCTAATTGTTTATAAGCAAAAAATCGACATGTTTTTGCAAAATTATTTTGCAATATTTAAAATTAATTTTCTTAATATTTTTTTAATGTAAATAATAAAACAAGTCTTCTTCTACCAGAAACAACCTTTACAATTTCAAAAACTGTATAAATTTCTGACTTATATTGTTGCAAAAAATGTTAATTTGGGATAAACAAATAAAATAACTTTTAAACTATTGGACCGATCACTTTGAAATTCTAACCTTATTTTAAGCACTACAAGACACATCATTCCATAAAATATAAATATTATAAGTTTATTTTCAGAAAAGTTATTAACATTTATAAAAAAACCGAAATTTTTGACTTATTTTGCAACTTTCTAAGCAACAAATAAGGATAGAAACATTTTGATAACGCCATTTTGAAGGTTTTTATATAACTTATAAGTTTCCTCTCTTCTAAAATTTGTTTAAATTGCTTCACTTTTTGCTGATAGACGAAAAAAGCAAAAATTTTCCGTTTTTTGACCCTAATTTGTTAATAACTAATTAAGTCCAAAAAATCGACTGCAGGAAACATATAGGTTTTTGTTACACAGATCCGTACTACTCAAAACAACTGTCGTTTGCCTGGCCGGACGAGTGTCATGAAAAAATGCTTATTTCCCTGGGCTAATCATTTATGTTTTTTAAATAACGGAACATATAAAATCAGAATTTTTGGTGTTTATTGAAGGTAAACTAAATGCACGAACAAATACTTACCATGTCGGGATATTATTATGAGGTTTTTTTCCTGGTTTTCCCTCATAATTTACTATCGAATCACTAACAGAAGAATTTTACTGTCATCATGTCATGTGTTTGTCTTTTTAAAGACGAGTTATATGCTATGATTTTTTCTGACGGATATTCTCAAGTTAAAGTTGATTTCATGTAATCGAATGAACTATCTTATAAGTAAAGTCGTCCCAGGAGCGCAACTCAACAATATTGTCAATATCATTTTACAGTCGTCTACTTTAAAATGCATAATGTATGTCTGAATTGTCAATATAAATGAGTCAGATAAAATTAAATTATTAGAAGAATTTTTCACTATGTAACAAAAAACAAAATTTGTTTAATTTACTGTTTGTATTTTAAGAACGATTTCCGAAGTGGAAATGGAAACGTCAATAAATGTATTTTTTAAACAGTAAATTAAACAAATTTTGTTTTTTTTCAAAAAAAAAAAACAAAAAATGTATTTTTATCTTTAATTGTGGCTTATTCCCAGTTAAATAGTAGGTAATTAATTTAAAATGCCACAAGAAAATAGCTTCAGAACAATATTTCAAGTTGGGTTGGATTGGTCAAACACTCAGAAAAATAATTCCGGAATTGCAAAGATTGTTCTAGAGTGGAATCCCCAAGGAAGAAGAAGAAGAGGTCGCCCAGTACAAACTTGGGGAAGATCCATCATGGACGAGATAAGGGGTCAAGAAAAGTCTTGGAATGATGTGAAGAAAGAGAAACCCGATGAACGAATGTGTTCTGGGTTCTCGTTTATTGTGCTTTGGAGTTGTTCATAGAAGGAGGTTGTTCTCAGGTGCATAGATTGCTAGTATATTGGAAGATTTAACTTTAGTTTAATTTTTCTCAAACTATTCTTTCAGGTACAATATTTACATGTGTTTCCGCTAATTTTGTGCTATTATCTATTGCTGATTATCTACTATGAACACCAATAAAGTTTGCATTTATAATACATAAATAATTTTATCGTATACAGGTTATGTCTGAAAACATAACGGCAGCTATTCAACTGAACGGCGAGGCCGTAATGAAGCAACCGTTGATAAAATCGATGAGGGCCGTGAAGAAAGAAACATTGAAATTAATCTCAGATTGGATATCTCGATCGACCGACAACACGATGGTACTCGACAGTTTCATTCCTCCATTCTTGGACGCTGTTTTGTTGGATTATCAGAGAACGCCTGTTCCGGTGGCGAGGGAACCGGAAGTGTTAAGTGCAATTGCGACGATTGTTAACAGGCTTGAGGGACACATCACAATGGAGGTGAGTAAATATACATATATAATACGTATTAAATTATTTTGAATTACCGTTTCATCTAAATTAAATGAATAAGAATCATTTTTGAGTTTTTTATTAATCCTTGAAAATTTTTGAAAAAAAAACACGTGGAGTCCAAAGTATCGTTTATTTCTGTAAAGTTGGTACTGATTCTACCTGTCGAAATACGACGGGCTTTCGCAAATTTTATTGGACGTTTATATGGGCTCTGCACTTAGTTTTCTTGTTGAGGTTTTAGCGGTCTGGGTAGCATTTTCTTGGTTATTTTGAAAATTATTAATGCAGACATTGTCAATGTTCACAAGTTTTCTGACTACTCTTTCATGTTCAACTTCTAGTAGCTTTGTTGATGTGATTTCACCAGTTGTGTTTTTTTTTTTATTTTATATTCTGGTTTTTCCATTAATTCTCTCCTTTTTCTGCCTATCTCTCCTATCATTAGTCTGTGTGTAAGGTGTCAAAAAGCTGATAAGTCACATTTTAAATAAATTTCATTTATTTTATTACATTTTGTATAACACTCAGTATACAGTATACAGTTTATTTTTTTGTAAGTATTTCTCAAGAAATTATTTTATGCCGTGGTAATAAAATGTCCGTTATACAACCTACCACCCATGTTTCGACTAACGTGCCCCTTGTGGCATTTGTTTGCAATTATTCAAATTTATCCCGCCCAGAACGTGGCACATGGTAAAAATATAACGGACATTTTATTAATACAGCATAAAATATTTTCCTGAGAAATACTTACGAAAAAATAAACTAGTCCGTTCGCTGTATCTTTGCACATCATTATCAAAGCGTTTAAATCAAACGTAACTCTTTTCTAGATTCATGAAATAATTAGGAAACGTTTAATATCCCGTTATACGTATTTATAGTGATTATTTTTTGTTTATTTATTGTACTGGATGTTAAAAACTCATTATAGAATTGTTTTTAACGTAATTTTGAGTTTTGTACATATTCAACGTTATTATGATTATTGGAAGAAATGCTCTATTTGAAATACTGTAGTCGAGAAAGATAGACCCAAGATGAAACAGCTTAAATTCTCATATTTATTTATTTATTTATACACCAAAGCATCCAACAGCCGAAGCCAGTTACTGGATGAAAAAAAAGTTTTCATTCAAAATACAATATTAAACATTTACATCCTATACATATGATATTCAATTTTTATGCTTAAGCATAAGAAAATGCCGTAAAAGATAAAAAACTCTTGTGCATGCTTTTCGAACTAAGTTACTAACACAAAAAAAAATTAATTAAACTTTACAAAATAAAACAATAAAAACAATGGAATAAGAAAATACATTAATTTGTAAAAAACTTAAAGGGTGTTACAAATTAGTGCTCAATGTGTTAGGCTAAAATAATACGACTTTCCTTATGTCGCATACCTAGAGACTTAGTGTTTATTTTTTATACTAGCTAGTTTTTATAATTTTTTTTTACTTGTGTATCGAACTTCTCTGTAGTTTCCAAAATAAAGTGTGGAAAGTTATGTGTAAAAGGTTTCATTGTTTTAGCCTAAAGACTGGATCAATTACTTTGTTACAACCTATTTCCACAAATATGACTAAATGACTAAATTATTAAAATAAATTGAAAAAAAAAAACAAAATATCAAAATTATATATTTCCTTCACTTTCAGAATCTGAGCTATCTCCAGGATTTATTATGATGGGTTGAATATCAATATCAACTATATTTTGCTCTCGGACATACCACTTTTGAATAATTTCATAAGATTTCATGACTATGTCTTACACATTTTTCCCAAATGTCTTCATTACATTGATTAAGCGCCTCTTTCCATATATTTATAACAGCACTATCAGAATAGCTGTCCCTACCAATAGGCTTATTGTAATATGACTTGCAATTTGCCCAAATTAATTCAATAGCGTTGAATTCACAATGATAAGGAAGTAGTCTCAACACTTCATGACCATGCTCTCTTAGTAACTCATCACTAACATACACATTTTCTTTTTTATTCATTTTTGCAACTTGTAATAATTCAGGTTTTGTAAATTTTGGGTCAAATTGGATGTTATTTGTTGTCAGCCAGGTAACAATTTCATCTTTCTTTGAAGCAGTGGTAGGTTGCTTTTCTATAAGAACACTATGATATGGAGCATTATCCATTACAATCAACGATGGTTCTTCTAAATTGGAAATTACTTGTGTTCTTATCCACTTAGTAAAAATGTCGTTGTTCATTTCTCCATGGTAATCGATATGTTTAGACTTAGATCAAAACAATAAACTTGCTTCAGAAACAAATCCTTTAGAAGAACCAGCGTGAACAATTATGAAACGTTTACCATCAAAACCTTCTGGTTTACGTACACTTTTGCTACTAGTGCCTTGCCAGGAAGTTGTTTTATTTCCTTTTGAATAAATCCATGTTTCATCAAAAAAAAACAAGTTCCCTTAGAAGCACAATTTCCAGGTCTTCAAAGTACTTATGAAAGAATTTTGCTCTAGTTAGAAATAAGAACTAGTTAGTAATAATAGTGAAACTTCATTTTAGAAGTGTTAATTTTGATGTGAAACAATAAACTGTTTGGCTGGGGTATAAACCAGATCGTTTTTATTTTGTACAATATAAACTTATACTTACTTTGTAGGTACATATTGTACACAGTGTTTCGTATTGCCATTTTAGTTCCTTCAGGCAGATCAGTTGTCTTGCTTTTACGACGATGTCTACCTTTGTCTGGACTTGAAAGGACAGGATTGCTTTCTTTTTGTTTTTTAATTGTACACACTGTACGCCGTGATATTTTCAAGGCAGCAGCTACCCTCTTAAATTAAAAACAATTTCATGATAGGTAAATTATTAAACAACATACAATTCATTACAATACCTCTTGAACACAAGCCAAAGGTGCCAATAAGG
>OU898280.1:87393415-87515915 GCA_918026665.1 Diabrotica balteata
GTATATATATATATATATATATATATATATATACATATATATATATACATATATATATATATATATATATATATATATATATATATATTATATATATATATATTTCCTATAATTGATTTAAAGCATGTAATATCACTTCTATATATTTCGTAATGACATTTCTTCTTTGTATCAAATTGATACGCTAATTTAGGCACTTTTTATTTATTTTAATATTATTTGTCAATAAATAGGCTTTCTTTGGTCATTTTTATCCCATTTAGGTATGTGTGCACATACACTTTATTGTTATTTATATTATTAACCTAACATGTTTGTTTAGAAACAACTGTACGGAAAGCATAGCTGACACTATTTTGAGATAAAAAGTCGTAGTTAGGATTTAAATAGTTTTTTAGTGTTTTACGGTGGGTATAGAATAGATCGTCGGATCGTGACATGATACATCATTCTAAAATAGAAAGGGTAGTGAATATGCTAATACAGAAAAAACACACATAGCGGCAATGCCAAAAGGGCGTATCATATCTCCGTTATTGGTCCGATTGGGGCGTGTGATGTGTAAAATGATGAAAGGTGTGGAGAAAACGAATATATTAAGATACAAAAAAGAAATAAGACAGCTACCAAAAGGGCACTACACAGAATCTTCAATATTAATGAACGTATAGCGACATAGGAGATATCATATAACACCATGAATAAAAATAGAGTTACTGTTAGACAAATCTTATATACTAAAAGGCTAAGCCCTTTTCTTGTGCGCAATACTTCTCCTAAACGGTGATAGATAGGAGAATAATTTTTTCGAATAATTAAACAGATTGTTGAGTAGATTCCCCCCAAGGTTTCAAATTTAAAAAAATCGAACAGGTTTAAAAATGGCGGCCATAAAATGAATTTTTCCTATAGTAAAGTATAGGAATTTTACAGGTTTCATTCTTCAAAATTTGCAGTCCCAATTTTCAATGTATTTTTAAAATATGACCGCGTCTACTTTTTTCTTATACTTACTGATTGAATTCAGAATTATGAAACCGGAAGTATTTACTTCCCTACTTCCGGATTTAGTTTTGAAAATTATGGTTTCTTTCACGGTGTTCCAGAGCATATGGACGGGGCCGCGAGTTCTCAAACCGAGTTCTTTTTCTTAAATGTGGCATTTTACAATCTAAAATATGCAAAAAAAGTTACTTCCGGTTTTACTTCCGTTTTTTATTTAAGAGGGGCGGAGTCTAACAATCATATTGGTTCCTTTTCCTAATATAAATCTTCCTGAAAATCCTAAAAAACTACTGTATTGATTCTCAATTTAAAAAAATTGGCGTCGATACAGTTTATTTTTAGGATTTTTGGAACATTTACACTAGGCGACGGAAACGATGGATCGTTAGACTCCGCCCCTCTTAAATATCGGCAAAACTTACATCAAAACTCGACATCGAGTTGGTCCGCTAGTTTTGATGTATTGAATTAAAGAAAGCCTCTGGCTGAACACAAAATAAACAACTGACCGAATCCTAACATGTGACATAGCAAATAAAGGGGAAGGATATAACGAATATATTAAGATATAATGTTATTAATGAACGTATAGCGATATACGAGATATCACATAAAACTATGTATAATATATACAGGTTATAGTAAAAAAATTATCAGAAGAGTATCAGATCATACTTTTTAAATTATTTACTTGGTTTACATGAATGGTGTTTATTTTGCGAAAATAGTTGAAGACACTACTAGAGGCATATAAGAACAGTGGAACGAAATGAAGGAAATGGAATTACCACAATTTCGCATGAATATCTAAAATTAAAAAGAGAAAAGAAGCAAGAATGGATGACAGATAAAATATTGCAGATGATGGAAGAGCGAAGAAAATTAAAAGGTAGAAATAACAACGAATACAAAAAGTTGCATAAGACTATACTAAAGGAGATAAAAGGAGCAAAAGCATCATTGCTGACGGAAAAATGTATGGAAGTAGAAACACTACTACGCAAACATGACGATCTCCATATGCACAAAAAAATTTAAGAGGTACAGATTACCAGAAAACAACGCAATACAGGCATAGTTGTAGATATTGAAGGCCGAATTTTGACTACCATTGAAGATAAATTACAAAGATGGAAGGAATATATGCAAAAGTCCGACTGAAATAAACAATCCCTACGACCCAGAAATAACAAACGAAGAAGTAACTATGGCCATTAAGCGGATTAAAGATGGGAAATCACCAGGACCTGATGAGGTGCATGGTGAAATTTTAAAGCTATTAGAGTTACACCAAATCACAGTTCTGATGAAGCTATTTAACAACATCTACGAGACTGGTTACTTACCAAAAGACTGGGTACTATCAATATTCATTCCACTTCCTAAAAAAGCCATAACTAGAAAATGTGAAGAACATAGATTTATTAGTTTGATGAGCCATGTACTTAAAGTACTCCTTACTATCATTCACTCACGCATATACACCAAATTAGAAGAAGACCTGAGTGAAGTTCAATTTGGATTCAGAGCAGGACTCGGAACGAGAGAAGCACTTTTTACTATGCAAGTTCTAATACAGAGAGCCAGGGATGTCAACTGCGATGTGTATGCATGTTTCATTGATTTCGAGAAGGCATTTGATAAAGTTCCACATGGGAAACTAATCGATATCCTAAAAATATCAGGACTCATTGGTAAGGATATAAGGCCGATCTCAAACTTATATCTCCAACAAAAAGCAACAGTACGATTAGAAAACGATCTGTCCGAGATCTATTCCAAAATTAGTTAGACAGGGTTGCATATTGTCACCAGCATTATTTAACATATACTCTGAAAACATCTTTAGAGAGGCCTTGGACGAATCAGAAGATGAGATTGCTGTAAATGGCCAACTTATAAACATTATATATGCAGACGATACAGTGTTGCTGGCAGATAATGCGCAGGTGATCCTAAGGGGAAAATAATGATCATTAGTAAGAACACCGGCGTAAACGCCCAAATTACAATTTAACGATACACCGTTAGAAAGAGTGGAAAAAATATGCTATTTGGTCTGCAATATTAAGGATACTTGGGATCACACCTACGAAATAAAAACTCTTATTGAAAAAGCCAGAAGCTCTTTCAACAGCTTTAGGAAGATTCTCTGCAATTTATCTTTAAGTATCAATATACGCATAAAACTTTTTAGATGTTACGCCTTTAGTGTCCTTGTCTATGGAGTAGAAAGCTGGAGCCTTACAGAAGATACCAGAGAAAGCGATTAGAGGCATTTGAAATGTGGTGCTACCGACATATGTTGAGGGTCTCACATATACACCACACAAGTAACATAACTATTCTCCAGAGGCTAAGAAAAGACAAAGAGTTATTAACACCATAAAAAACAGAAAATTATCTTACTTCGGCCACATCATGCGTAATGATAAATAACGACTTCTACAGTTGATTCTACAGGGCAAGATTGAGGGTAAGAGAGGCCCTGGACGTAGACGTATATCCTGGCTGGAAATTGACTGATCTAACGTCAACTGATCTATTTCTAGCTGCTGTGAATAGAATAAGATGGGTCAATGTGGTCGGCAACATCTCTAGAACATAGGCATATTTAGAAGAAGTTAGAATACACTAATGAACGGTAAACAACCTTTAGAAGTCATATCCTTAAACGAGTTGACAGCTTCACATTAAGAAAACAATCCAAAAACCATTCCAATCAAGAAATATCCAACAAAGAACTAAAATGATTATATACAAAACACTGCTAAAGCCGGTCCTCATATATGGGACTGAAACATGAATTATAATGCCGAAGGATGAAAGACTTTTGGGAATATTCGAGCTTAAAATACTCCGCAAAACATTTGGAGCCATAAACGACCAAGGCCAGTGGTGCAAAAGATATAATTATTAATTAAATTATAATTTCGCATTATACCAAATCTTTAATGAACCAGATGTCGTAACGTTCACAGATCAGATGGACTGGAAACATATTACGAATGCCAGACAACACGATTAACGACAGTAACACTTACAGGAAGAAGCAGAGGCCGACAGCTAATTAGGTGGTTAGATGGATTTGAGACCGACATGGATTTCAGAAACCGAACAGAATGGCGACGAATCTTAGAGCAGGCCATGGTCCACAAAGGATTGTCGAGCCAATGTTTATGTTTATCTCTGCTATTATTTTTTTTTGTTATATTCCTAGTTGGGTTTCATTCTCTATTTGTCTATGTATTAGAATTTATTTGATTTCCAGTACTATGACATCGATTAGTGATATGCGTAACCGTCAGAATTGTTGCAACAGTGTTGTCAAGTTGAAAGTTGTAATTTTATGTGTTTTTTTTCAATGGAACATTTTTAATAGAACCAGCTTAAAAAGAAAATTTCTGTAACTTTTTACTAGAATCTCCTAGTAGTGAACCTTAAATATTTGTCCATAGCTATGCAGATGGCTTTGTGAGCCGAAAGCACGCAGTTAGCAAATAAAATGTTTACGCACTTCAAAAATACTTTTCTTTTTCAATTCTTTGATGTCATAAGTGTGTACAAAAACATATCAGTCTTTTCGTATTATTATTATTTATTTTTATCTTATTATTTATTTAACATCTTCAGGGATGGATTAATTCTTTGAATAAAAAAAATCCAACATTTTTCTATATTTTCATTCTATAATATATAATTTAACGAAAAAAATGTAAAAAAATATTGTCGAATTGTTATTATTATCGAAAAAATGAAAAACAATTTTTAGATAGAACTTCTTGTTTTTGATGACATTTGGATAAAAGGCAATCATTATATCTGATAAATCTACGCCACCCTTGAATCAATTGTACTGCATAACAGCCTGTGACCTTTGAACCTTAACGTAAGTAAATGGAAAAGAAAGTTAAGGTTGATTTCACGTATAGTGCGTCTGTGTATCCGCTTATACGTATTTCGCCCTAAAAGGGCTCGTCAGAACGGCTATTCACAGTCGCTCTGAACGTGAAAATAAATCTCTCCTGTCTTAGGAAGCAACTCTAACATGGTTTCGTATGGACGCAAATAGCGACATCTTCCTTCCCCTGTAATACACTGTAATGTTTTACAATACCCCCTCCCCCTAATTGCATTACCTAATACTTGAACGATCCCTTTCTTGGTACATTTGTCTTTCATTTTTTGCATCTCCTTTGTTAACATGCATCCTGTATAATTAGCAGGATGCAAGATGTTGTTCTTTACAGTGGACATATTTTGGTTTAGCGTTTTTTATTCTTGTCACAGTTACTTGTAAGATGCATGCCAATGTTCCGGGTTTTTTTATTAATTCTCCCCCTTTTCTGTTTATCTCTGCTGTTACTAGTCTGTGTTGTGTTGTTTTCCTAGTTGGGTGTCATCCTATATTTGTCTAATTGTTATAATTTGTTTGATTTTCTGTACGATGACATCGATTGTGTTGTGAAAAAAAAATCAGAAAAAGACATTTAATTTTAAGACTGATTTTTTAATATACTTTCACTTATTGCAAATATGAATTGTTTTTTTTTTACAGGAAAATATGTTTCACATAATACATATTTCAATATTACCGATATCCCAAACTTTATAAAATATAAAGTACTTTAAACGCTTTTATAAAAACCACATGTTTTCGGGTAAATTCGTATATGTGCGGGAGAATATTTAAAAATAGCCATAAGAATTTTTACATATGTTCAGTGTTCGCGCTGGTTTTTCTCTTTAATAGATCAAATGCGGCCTGGTTAATTCTGACAGTGTTAAAAAAGAATATTTAGCAGTGTATCTTTTCAATTTATTTTAATAATTGAATCAAAAACAATAAAATCGAGTTAAATTTTAAATTAGGTTGTTGAATACAATTTTGTGGTTGCAGTTGTGGAGTTCGTTGGTTAATATATGTTTAGTGTCGTGAATGCTGCTATTGTTTTGAAGATTTTGAGTCTCATTATCGATAATAGTTTTCAATCTGGAACGACAGTACTAGTTTTCGTTATTTACCATATCGTCGTATAGTAATTCTACTTTTTTTAGATGGCTTATACACTTACAGTCACAATTAACCACCCCTTGCATTCCCTTTCAATTTTTTCTAATATTAGGCAAATTTGAGGCAGACTTTTAACCCATTAACGCTCAGTTTTTTTTTTCAAATTTCTAAATTTTACTTACACAGAATTATCAGTAATATTGTTCTTAATATGGAAATATTATTAAAATGGTTTATAAATTTGAATTTTTTAAGTTTGGCCTGTTTTATAAATAGATCACTGTACGTTATTATAATTGCAAGCATGTATGAATGAGTTAAAAATAGTTATGGGAATTAACATTTTTATTTGGGTTTAATAAAAATAAGTTTATGTTCTATGATATATAAAACAACTTGTATAGGATGTTACGGTACATTTGCACAATATGTTAGTTTGGATTTACAATTTTCTCATGGGCATCGTCTCTGCTCTTTACGTTTTCTGATGAAGTGTTCTTTCCCGTCGAATTTTATGTCCGTAAATACTTTAGATGTTGATGTTGACGATTTTCCTAATGTACTTCTTGTACTAAGAGTCGCGGTTAGATAAAGAACTGCTACAGATCGACGAAAATCTAATAAAGTAATATTGAACTCGTTTTTAGAGAAGCCATGAATTTACTAATGCCATATCAATGCGTTGTGTGAATATTTGCCAGTATCACTTCTCTCTTTTGTGAAAAGTTCTATATTATAAAAATTAGATTACTATAGAAACACATACCAATTATCGTTTCATTCTATAAAAGTAGTTCCCTATTTACATAAAATCGAAAATCATATGATACACGAGCTTCTTTACAAACATTTTTTTGTATCTTACATCGAACACTTCGCTAATCTATTTTCCCTCAAGGTTCCTGTTGTTCGGTATTCACATTTTTGTAAATGAACTAAATCTGTGTTGGTAAATAAATTATTAAAAAATACCCAGTGGCTTGCAGGTTCAGAAATGCAATCTAACATATCTAAGTACTACTCTTGACCCGAAGGTCAAATATTCGCGATCATTTTTAGCGACAGTTTTGCCAGTATAAAAGTAAAAATCATAACAGTATCCACTGCATCCTTATAAATCTAAAAATTTGTAGTCGAATCGAATAAATTTTCCACATATAAATTTCTTCTATTGGTATGTCCATATTATTTCACAATAATTTCATTTACTTTATTTTATATTTATTATCCAAATATTCATTAAACTATTAGGTACCGTAAAACGGGGTCAATAGAAACAGTTTTGGGGGTTTTCAGTCTTTGTAGTTAGGTTGCTATTTATCTAATCGGTCACAAAAAATATGCAAAATGTGTGTCAAGGTTTAAGGTCACAACCTTCTTTCTCTTTCGTCGTTATGTAGGAGTGTCAGAATATCTCATGGATTTCAGCATATTAACCACTACATTGCTAACATGTTCTTCTACTTCTTGAACATTTACAGTGTTGGCATTGTCGGTTTAGGACTTGACCACGGTCCCACGGGTAGATCCCACATTTTCTAAAACCAGACTTAATATTTTTTTTGGTTGGATCTGATGCTGTCCATCAGATCTCTAACAAAATGAGGAACACCATCTTTGGGTATGGTAGCTGCCCTTCTTCCTTCACCCATTTTTCACTTTTCAACAATTTTTCTCCATGCTTCTGTTAAAGGCGAAAAAAAAGCCACATCAAGGGCTTCTACTTCTTGAACATTTACAGTGTTGGCACTAGGGAGTCGGTTTAGGACTTGACCACGGTCCAACGGGTAGATCCCACATTTTCTAAAACCAGACTTAATATTTTTTTTTTGGTTGGATCTGATGCTGTCCATCAGATCTCTAACAAAATGAGGAACACCATCTTTGGGTATGGTAGCTGCCCTTCTTCCTTCACCCATTTTCCACTTTTCAACAATTTTTCTCCATGCTTCTTTTAAAGGCGAAAAAAAAGCCACATCAAGGGGCTGGGTCATATGTGTAGAAGTTGACGGCAAAAAAATTAATGAGATATCTTCTAAGCACTCGGTTACAGTTTTGGGACTAAAAGGGCTTGAGAGGTTGTCGTCGATTAGAATTTTTTTCCTGGCAAGTCTTTAAGTGTTGAAATTGCTAGTTTGTTACCAATCACCGAAGTTTATAGCATCAACCCAGCCGCTAGGGCTACCATTGTATCTCGCACCTTGATACATCGCCAACTGTCCATGATTCGTACATGTTTTGATGCTTATACACGATGTAAGGAGGTAGCACCTTGCCATCAGCAGTTACCGCAAACATGACGGACACGGCTTTTGAGTTGCACACTCGTTCGGGGTAACGGCATCCTCGTTTTGTAATTATTCGTTTCTTACCTTTCCTCCAGGGATCGTCAGATAAATTCGTCTCATCGAAGTTTACAATATTAGACGACGGTATACCTTCTAGTTCTGCACCCAGGCGATCAAAATACACATATAAAGTCTCGGGTGAAACCGCTACTCGAGATCGTTTAATGTTTTGACAAAGCCGTGTTCGTAGTCGTGTCTTATGTCGCTTTAAAAACCCGTGTATAAACTTTTTCCCGGTAAGTTGTTGTTAAACTTAATTACATTTTTACCCCGACTATCTAGGTATATTTTTACCATTACTCTAAGATCGTATTTATCTAAGGGATAGCCCCAATCAGCACAGGTTATCAATCGTTTCAGTATAACTTCTTCCAACTTTGTTAGTGTAGCTTGTCCTCCAGGTGTTTTTAAGTTAGGGTTTTTGTGGTGCCGATAGAGCACTGAATAGTTAATTTCATGTACTTTGCTTGCCCTTTCAAGAGCCTCACAATTGGTTTTTTTTTGTATAACTTGGACCTTGGATTAAATAAAAAATAAATAAAAAAAAAAATTAAAATAAAAAATACTGGAGAAAAAAGGAAAGCGGGTGAGTGGAAACACAACAGTGGGTGAAAATAAACGGCGGGTGATTAGAAACGGTGGGTCAATAGAAACAAAATTGGGGTTAGGTTTTTACAAAACAACATTCACATCAAATTATTGGTAGGTTATGATAAATTTGCCAAGTATTTATGTTAAGTATACACCCTAAGCTATGTTATGACTAATTATCTGTTTATCAGCTGTACAACTGATATTGCTGTTCTCCAGTGTTGCCATCTGTTCAAATGTAAAATCCACTAAATTGGCGTTTTTTATCATTTGGTGAGTTTATGTTCCTCAAATTTAAACAACTTAAGATTTTTTTTTTAGTAAAATACTGTCATTTAGTTTCTATTTACCCTCCAGTCTCCTTTCACCCCGTTTTACGGTACTGCCAAATAATTTCTACTAATTATAATAAAATATAAAACTTATAAATACCAGTGTTATATTTAGAGATTAGTCAAATAAATCTTATAATGACTATTCAACCAGAACAATCCAGTAAACGATAAAAGAGGACTGATATTAAACTTCTTTTATTAAAAGGATATTGGAAATTGATATAACAACAATTATAATTCAGTTTACTACAGGCTAATATTCTATGGAAAATTTTTCTTTAAATTAAAAAAAATTAAGGCTAAAAAAATAAAAATTCTTTTAAAACAGTGATCTATAAATAGGACACTGGCCTATAATGGGTTAAGTAAGGTTTGACAATGAAAACAAACATTAACGGTAAGGTGAAGTGGAGAATTTGTGGACGGAATATAAAAAGTTTTATTTTGAAGTTACTTATGAAGTTAGTTGGGTTTCAAACCACCTTCTTTTTGTTTGTGGATATGTATTAGTAATCTATAAATATGTTCTCTTCAATAGAAGCTGAAAAATGAATTGATAGAGAAGACTATTGACATTCTTCTTTCACATGTAAGGGTTCACAGTTACCCGTTAATTTAGGGTAACTGTGGACCCTGAAGGGAGACTGTGGTCTGCTTGGTAAACTTCACTTTGTAGTTATTATAATGAAAGGTGTAACTGTGGTTTAAAATAAAAGCAACATTAAAAATGCAGAAACGAAAATTTTTATTAAAAACCATGAAACAACAAACAGCTTCGCATTATTTTTGAATCTCCTTAAATCCTCACAAAACGTAACGACGTTTTCATCTTCTGATTTTGGGGTCGTTCAGTATTCCTAATATCTTATAAGCGAACAAGAGAGGCTCATTTTCCTCACGAAATTTAAAGGCATTTCCCACACATCGTTTCATACCATGGACGTATATTTCAAACATTTTATTATCACGACTCTTTTCGAGGTTCACGACGAGCTTCATATGAGTCATCACTCTCTGCAACGACTTCTTCGGAATTTTCATAGTCACTAGTTAATTTTGATTGTTTGTTGAATGTATTGATGTACTGATCAGTTAGCCCTAGACTCCCAACACAGATCAGAGGTAATGTAAGCCGATAAAACCTCACCAGCTACAGGGGGTCATATAAGATGCCCCCATTTTCATTTTTTATTAATACACAATTTAAGAGTCTATTGCATTTACCTTAATAAATAACATCTTTAAAATAAAAAATTTAAGCTTTTAATAAGCGCTTTTTTTATACCTTAATACACACGAACACCACGTGCTTTAGATTTTCATTGATTTAAAAAGTAAAATCTAGTAGGAACCTTATTTTGTTATTACCTTGTGCATGTCCTGCCGCTGGTCTACCTTTCTACCCATTCACTTTAATTGCGAGTGTCGATTTTGGTACGCCATACTCAATTGCAGCATTATTTCGTGAAAATTTTCCCGACTTCACATCTCTTATAGCCAGTTCTAATGCTTCTATTGAATACCTACTTCCGACACCACCATTGATAGTCTTTTTAATATATTTTCTTGGCATGTTTGCACCCAAAGAATAAGTTATAAACAAACTAACCTAAAAACTTTTGGAACCACAGTTCCCCGCTATCGCCGTCCACAGTTGCACCGATCATGTCATGTCTGGGTAACTGTGGACTCCTTAATTACCAAACTATTCTTCTCATACTCCGCTTACTCAGCGCTTGATGGCGCCTGAAGTTTATTTTCAGAAGCATTTATTGAAAATTAGTACTGCTTCTGTACTGAACCAAGTTTTTCAAATTTAACTCAACTACTACGCAATTTACTTGATTGATACGAGTTGAAGCCTCAGCACGGATTTCATTTATCTTGAGTAACTGAGTATTCACCTTAGAACTTTTGGATTGTATTATCTTTTTTACCCACAGTTTCATTTTTGAGACAAGCAGGTTATGGTCTGAGGAGACATCTGCTCCAGGAAAAGTCTTAACGCCTACAATGGAATTTCTAAATCTTAGATTGGTTACAATAAAGTCGATCTGATTTCTAATGCAATTTTGTTCATTATCCTGTGGTGACTTCCAGGCATACAGTCTACGGGGTGGTAATCGGAACCATGTGTTCTTAATCGCCAGGTTTTCTTCTTGACAAAATTGAGCCAATCTGTCGCCTCTAGCTTTCCTTATTCCTAAACCATAATTACTTATTATATTGTCGACTCAGCCTTTGCATATTTCCTATCTTTGCATTTAAATCACTCATTATTATAGTAATTTCTTTCTTTCTTGTGCATTGTAGTTCAGGTGGCTCCTCCTCGCGGAGATTCTTTAGCACCCCTCGACCATTAAAGGTCCGCCGCGGACTAGGGGGCTATGTGATTGACCGTACTTTGCATGGTTATTGCTCTAGGGAAATCTGACGATCGTTAATGTAATGGTTTCCCGTTATCTTCTACCTCTTTATGTCGTTGACCACTCATAGGTTCATCCGCCTTTGGAGCCAACTTCTCAACCCCAGGACAAAAAAGTGCCCTACCACTTACTAACTCATCCACCCGAAGCCGTTGGTCACTTAGTGTGGGATTGATATACCGGCAATCACTCGGTGAAATTAAGCCAACAGGATTAGGTCCAATATTTTCATTACTAGAGCAATTTACTTATGCTGTACAGTGGAATAGATCATTAGCTGTCGAGTATCTAGTGATAATCTAAAACAGCCGCAAATTCGTGAAATATACATTACCTTACTTACTTTCATTCATGCATTTTAAAGGTACTCCGTACTATCTATATAACTCCATGACTGACCTAATACTAGGTCAGTCATGGAGAAGATAAGAAATATTCAGAGAGTCATGCAAAAATAAATGCTCGGTATCTCATTCAAATATCACAAAAATCATGAAGAAATGCATAATCACGAGAAAGGACGACCGGAGAAATGTTAAAAGATCTGCAGGACAATATGGAATGTCACGAATCTTAATTTTTCCTATTTATTTATTGGCTTGCTTTAATTTTATCGATAACAAATTTTTATTTAATAAAACCCAAAAAAATTAATTTTAAAGCAAGTTTTGCGTATCAGTTGAATAATTTACTTTTAATGGCTGTCGCAGTCTGTATACGTTTCTTTAAATATTCGATATGTAGAAAAATTATTGTTTTTTATGTAGTATCTAGTAAATCGGTACCTGTTCTAAACGTAGCCGAAATAATACTGTATCACCAACTGTATTTGTATTTGTAAAAAATTTTTTCATATTTGGAGATAAGATAATCTTTATCAACGTTTTCCACAGCACTACGTAACTACTACATCATTTATATTTCCGTATTTGTCGTTCCTATTGATATGTCGGTCTGCTTCTTATTCCAGTGTTTCTATCACAACCCACTATTTGTTTTAGATACATATTGTTAAATAAATACTTTCTAAAACGTTCAAAATGATCGTGTCATTCGTTGTCTGTCAATTTTTGGTAATGGTTTCGTTTTTTCTTGTGTGCGGGAATTTCATGGCAATTTTTGTAATGTTTGGTGCGCTTGGAGCTACGTTAGTATACAGTTACATAGAGTGTGAGTATTCTATATGCAAAAACTTGTGTTTATATAAAATATTCATTCAATATCATTAAACAATTATATAAAACATGTCATAAACTTTATGTATCATTACTGTTTTCAAAAAGATTTGTGGAATGTTGGCATATGCTTTGCTCAGTTCCTTTGGTTTTTCGTATAATTTTGATCATCATAACTGAGGATAAGGAAGTTTCAGAATTTAATTTTAACATGTAAGTAGTATACACTTATAAATATACATAGTGTGGAAAGTTAATTGTTTATGAATTTGGTATAATAAAATATTCACGATATGATTGACTCTCGTTAATATTAAATATTAGTCTAAGAATTCTCTATCGAAGAGTTATAAAACTCTAGAATTTCCCAATAATACAAAGTTATATGCCGTCACTTGTTCGGTAATATTTTTTTTTATTTTAGGAGAGCATAGTACACATTTCAAATATTTTCACCCCTTATCGTGTTCTCTTTAAAATACATATATTACCAAGAAATGATATACTAAATATTATTTCTTCAGAGCTACCAGTGATTCTGTAATCATAAACTATATACAAACAGTTTTCTTTACATTTATCATTAACCAAGATGTAAATTCTCTTGCTACTGAGTTCACTTTTGATATGTCAAAAGCATCCACTGTAAGTCTTTATCATATAAGACTGTGTTATCTGCAGCTATCAAATTCGACAGCAGTTCTTGTACTACTATTGCAACGCCTCAGAAGGGTTCCGGTAAACTGAATGGCATTAATGAGCTTTGTTTGGCCACTTCATGTGCTTTTTCATTGCCCTTGTGAGCCTCGTGCCCTGGAACTTTTCTGCCTTTCTATTTCTTCTACGCAGTGGTGGATCGCCGTTGTTTCCGCCTGGAAAATTGTGACATCCTTAGATAGACTTACCAGGAAATGTATCACTTGCTTTGTCACTACTATAGCGCCCCCTACACCCTCAGAAGTTTTTGAGCCATCGATGTACCAGGTAGCACCTACTTGTATAGCATCTGCTTGTATGGATACATCTTCCTTCCAGTCTTCCCTGCCTGGTATATTAATTTTAAATTTATTATCAAAGCTATATCTCGTACAATAGAATAAAAAACATCGGAAAACAATAAAAAACTAGAAGATCCAGGAGAACTATGGAGTAAATTTAAAAACCAAATTAACGAAATCTCCACAAACAATGATTGTAGAAAAAACTTAATCAAGACAAATAACTGGATGACAGACGACATCTTGAAATTAATGGAACAACGTCGACTGATAAAATCTAATGTAACAGAATGTAGACACCTGCAGAGAAGAATAAAAAAGGAGATCAAATTAGCCAAAGAAAAATGGATGAGAGAAAGGTTCGACGAAATGGAGGATGTAATATCTAAACACAAGTTATTTGATGTGCACAAAAAACTGAAAAAAATGAGTAAAATATTTAAAAAAAAAAACGAGTTCCCTCTGTACTTGTTGACACTAATAACAAAATTATTGTAAATGAGCAAGAAATAAGAAAAGAATGGCAGCTGTATATATCAGAGTTGTTTGAAGATGACAGGAATAATATTGCCGAATTCTACCAAAACTGTACTGACGGCTGAAATTATGAAATGCGAACATGCTATAAATAATGCTAAAATTAGAAAAGCTGTGGTCCAGATGATACACCAACTGAGTTGCTGAAACTAATAGAGAATGATAACATAAAAGTAGTAGTAAGACTTTTTAATTCAATATATAACACCGGAGTGATTCCCGCAGATTGGCTCAAATCCATCTTTATCGCAATACCTACAAAACACAATGTGAGAGAATGCTCAGAATATCGATTATTTAGCCTAATGAGCCACACTCTTAAAATTTTCCTCAGAATACTTCACAACAGAATTAGACGCAAATGCGAAGAAGATCTTGAAGATACCCAATTTGGTTTTAGAAATGCTATGGGAACCAGGGAGGCGCTTTTGCGCTTAACATCCTATTACAAAAATGTCGTGACCAAAGAAAAGTGTATTTGCATGTTTCGTGGACTTCGAAAAGGCATTCGATAAAGTACAGCATGTAAAATTAATACAAAAAAGTACAGCATGAAAAATATCGGAATAGATGACTTAATATTAACCTAACAAGGATATTCGTGTCATTAAAAATTTGTACTGGAATCAAACTGACATCGTAAAAATTGGAGATAACTACACCGATGAAATCCCCATACAACGAGGAGTCAGACAAAGTTGCATTTTGTCGCTAACATTGTTCAATGTTTTCTGGGACTAGTTATTTAAAAAGGCACTTGAGAGACAACCATATGGAATTAAAATCAACGGGGAACTACTTAATGCGATTAGATATGCAGACGATACAGTAATTCTATCAGATAATATTGAAGGTCTTCAAATTCTGCTTGATCGTATTCACGAGGTAGGAGAGGAAATGGGCATTAAAATAAACTCAAGCAAAACCAAATTTTTAGTGTTTAGTCGTGACCCACATCCCGATCTTCTTCTTCTTTGAGTGCCTCTCCTATCGGAGATTGGATATCATTATGGCGATTCTAATTTTATTAACTGCTGTTGTTGTAATTCGTTAGTGGTACAGCCAAACCACTCTCTAAAATTTCTCATCCAGGACATTCTTCTACGGCCTGGATTTCACATCCACATCCCGATGCAAAGCTTCAATTAAACGGAGTCCAAGTTGAGAAAGTTCACAAAATGACATATTTGGGAACTGAACTAGCAATGACTAAAACTACTTTTATGAAAATGAAGTCATTTCTTTGCAATAACCATCTTGGGTTAGAATAGTTGCAATAGCATAGTTGCAATAGTTGCAATAACCATCTCTAGTTTAGAACTAAGGCAAAGAATGGTTAAGTGCTATGTTTGGTCTGTACTTTTGTATAGTGCAGAAGTGTGGACGCTAAAAGTATCGATCATGAACAAAATTGAAGCATTGGAAATGTGGGTTCATAGACGAATTCTGAAGATACCTTGGACACCAAGAAAAACAACTAATGAAGAAGTACTAAGGTGCGTCAACAAAGACAGAAAACTGCTAAAGACTGTTAAACATCGAAAAATGTCTTATCTGGGACACATAGTAAGGGGAAGTCGATATAAAATTTTGCAACTGATCCTTAAAGGCAAAATAGAGGGCCGTAGAGGAAGAAAACAAGTTTCTTGGTTAAAAAACATTCGTGAATGGACTCAGATACCAAATGCAGGACAATTATTCTATATTGCAGAAGATCGAGAACCCTTCGCAATGGTGATCGCCAACGTTGGATAATTCTGGTATGGCACGCGAAGAAGAAGAATATCTCGTAGTTGTTACATCGATGGGTTGTTCCATTACGTTAACTGCTTTTAGCTCCTCGATTAGCTTTCTATTGTCAGCACTGTGCGTCTGGTTTATGCGTTCTTCTTCTTGGTTTCGGATCTGGGCGACCATCATGGCAATCTGTATTTTTCAAACTGCTTATGTTTTGCGCACTATGTATTAATCTGTGCATCACAGATCTGCCTGTATAAAGATATGAAGTGGTGGAAGATTCAGCAGGACATCCAACGCCGTTCTATCACTCGTATTCATAGTCGGTCTCCAGCGCGTCGCTGGCTGTTCACCACCAAATCTGTGTTTCATAGTCGAGCTACAGCCTGGTTGACGCAAGCGTAAAGCATCTTTCTCCGAACAGTCGCTGGCATTTCGCTGGATACGCGCCAGTCGCTTTCACAGTGATCTCACATTCGAATGACGCATGCCCTGTTTAGATATTTTCGAAGTTTCGCCAGAGAAGGTTTATGCATGCTCTGGCGATTCGCCCGTCAATTTGAAATACGCTTGCAATGGACGATTTACATCAATATTATGTAGTTATCCGAGAAATAAATGAACAAAATGATATATTACAAGTACCCAGAAGATATACAAGGGACATGCAAAATCCATTACACTTTTATAATGATAATGAATTTAGAAAAAGGTATAGATTTCGAAAACAAACAGTTATTGAAATAATGTTGCCAGTAATATATAATGAAATGGTGAAAATTATTCGACGTGGATTACCGTTTCCACCCATTTTATGTCTATTAGTTGCCTTGAGATTTTATACTACTGGAAATTTTCAGGTAGGATAAATTAAAGAATATATTTTCAGAACATGATATATTGTATATATTTTTTAATATTATATATGGTAGATCGTAGTATAGTTAATTTTAATTGAATTTTTAGATTGTAACTGGAGATCTTAGAGGATTTTCACAACCCACGGTTTCGAGATGCATTTTTAAAATTTCCCGCCTACCTGCTCAGCTATTACCCACATATATAAAATTTCCTGAAGGTCTCGAAAACCAGAGAAAGAACCAAAGGCTGTTTTACGATATTGCCAATTTTCCCAAAGTAACAGGGTGTATAGACTGTACCCACATACCAATAAAAAGTCCTGGAGGGAATATGGCCGAGGTATATAGAAACAGGAAAAGATATTTTTCAATAAACGTCCAAGTAGTGGGTGGACCCAATTTAGGAAATTTTCGATGTTGTAGCTCGTTGGCCTGGAAGAGAACATGATTCGATGATCTTCAATAATAGTTTAGTGAAACACCGTTTCGAGAATGGCAGTTTAACAGGATTTCTTCTTGGAGATAGTGGCTATGCTTGTTTACCGTATTTAATGACGCCTCTTTTAAATCCTGGAATTAAACAAGAAGTAAGGTATAACAGATCTCATATTAGAACGAGAAATACCATTGAGAGATTGTTTGGATTGTGGAAATAAAGATTTTGTTATTTGAGTCCGGGTTTAAATAATAAATTGGAAAGAGTTCCAGAAATAATTGTGGCATGTGCAGTTCTTCACAATATTGGGATCAAAGTGAATGATGTAAATGATGAACAAGATAATGTGGAAGAAGAACTGGATGATAATGAACCTCACATACCGAATCAAGCTCAAAATATTGGACATATTGTACGAAGAAGACTTATTGAACAACATTTTAATTGATTTCAATTTTATGTTACACCGTTTGGCGCTCCTTCACTTAGCCGTGTTGAAGTAATAAATAAATATCTACAATTCTCCCTTTTTAAAATTTAAAATTTTTCTGCTCAATACTACTCAAAATTCCTTAAAAACCTATCACTTTCCCATATCAATAAATAAAAAACAAATCAAGAAAAATAAATGTATGTACGAGTAACATATGAATGTGTATAAAATAAGAGTAATAATAAACTGTAAATGTAATTACAAGTAATAATAACTTACACATATAAATATGAGTAAAATAATAATAGCCTTACCGAAACTAAACTAATAAAAAAATGAAAAAACACACATAATTAATCGACTGTTTTGGAAGATAATTTTTTTTCTAATTCTATTTTTTCCAAATTGGCTTTTTCAACCAGTATCCTAGCTTCATCAGCTAACAATTAAAAGGTCTTTAGAAAATAAAATTTTTATTTAAACTAATATACTGGATGCAATCTATCTGTTGGTTGAATGGTATTTACGAAAACAATATCCTATGCATAGTCCAGGTTTTCTTGGCACAATCAGCACACTCGTAAATTGTGTTTTTTCAAATTTTATCCATACAACATGTTCTACATCGTTTTTTGTCACGTACTGGTTATAATTCAATATTATTAATGGTCTGACAATATTCCATCCTCTCTTGGTTTTATGTTCAGTCAAAGTATTGGCAAAAAAAAGAAGATACTTTTTCCCTCCTCGTAGATTCGCCACTGACTATCCAACGCTTAGCTACTCTTCATACAATTTGTATTATCTTATAAAAAAAAACCAAGCATTTGCAAGAAAATTGCAATTTCATTAAAAACAATGAGTTATTTATCTCGTACTTTTTTAAGCAAGGCGCAGTATTTAATTACTTAATATTATTATTAATATTAAAAAACAATATTAAAAGCTTTAATAATATTACCAATATTAAAAACTTTAATATATTATACATTATAATATTTATATGAATGAGTAGAAACGATTACATTTAAATTTGGCAAATTGTAACTCCAGTTGACTAGTTCACAAGTACGATTGCGAGAAGCCGTGGATTTTATGACAATACGTCTACGTTTTCATATCGAGTAGTAAGTAACCGATCGCCCACTAGCGGTTCTCCGAAGATTGACTATGAAACAGGGGATGAAATCTCGATGGAGAGTTCGCTAACTGAAGAACCGCCGGCGACTCTTCCTGGCGAACAACTATGAATACCACTGTATGAGTTGTTTTTATAGCCCCCGTAATACACAGACATGCTAGCCTTTGTGTATTACTCAACAGCCTTATTGCTCCCACTTGCTGTGTCTTTGTCCACCACGTCGCAGATCCATAGGTTATCATTGGTCTAATAACCCTTGTCTATAACCAAAGGGTCATTTTGGGGTTGAGCTCCTAGATTTTACCAAACATCCTTCTACGTCTGCCCAAAGACATAGTGGCTTTTTGTGCAGTTTTCAGTATGTGAGTGTTCCATGTAAGCCTATGATCAAAATATACCCCTAGGTACTTTGTTTCTTTGGCTAATGTTCTGAATAACGAGGGATTACTGTACCATCCTTGTACCTATTGTTATAATTTAATAAAGGTTAATAACGTTTATTTATTACGTCCACTGCTGAACATAGACCTCTCTTAAACTCCTCCAATCTTTGCGATTTTGTGCTCTTTGTAGGTGGTCTTCTTCTTTTGTCTGCTCTTGGCCTCCAATGTGTAATTCTGCTCTTCCATCGTGACTCACGATGCATGATGGAGCGTCACAACTATTTACACTTAAAGTAAACGACAAAATGAAAATGAAAGTTTAATGATACTGCAAGACGTTTCAACAGATATAATCTACAGGTTTTGAAAATACTCAGTTTCTATATCGAAAGAGGTTGAATTTGAAATCACACAATGTTTCTTACTCCTCGCCAATTAATACTTACAACGAAGCTCTTTACGAAGCAACGATAGCTCTTTACGAAGCAACGAAAGCTCTTTAAGAGGCAACGAAAGCTCTTTACGAAGCAACGAAAGCTCTTTACGAATCTATTGGACTTACGATAGGCAACAGTGCAATAGTTTAAAATTTGCATTTCTTTATCCATACTTCTCATAACCTCTTTGTTTGTGACGTGTTCTGTCCACGATATTTTCTGAATTCTTCTGTACACCCACAGCTCGAATGATTCCAGTTTCTTCATTGATTTCGCATTCAAGGTCCAAGATATTCCATTCCATTCCATAAAATAAAGTCGTAAAATAAAATAAATAATACATCTTTGCCTACTGTTTTTTAGTTGTGTGTAATAAGTTTACCGTTATCTTTGAGTATTTTACAATGCACTCGTTTTTATTATTTTTTAATTTCTTTATTTTTTTCTGTATATTAAACCTGTCGTATTTTCTATCATACTGTTTGATTTCAACCCGTTGATCTGTTAACTTTTCTTTGGCCTCCTTTATCTTTACTCTTATTATTTTGTTGTTCTTTGTCTATTTTAATTCGTTTCTGTGCTTAACATTTCTATCTTCTTTCATAAGTGTTAAAATCTGAAGGCATCCACTTCTGTTTTGTACTTTTGCAGTAAAGCTTATTTTCTTGTCGTTAGCAGTACTTTTTGTATGTTGTATCACTATTCATCGACATTTTCAGATGTTAATCTTACTTCCTTTACTTCATTCAGATTTGTATTAACTTGTCTTAATTTTTTATGGATCGCGGTGACTCTTGTCATTAAGAATATTTGAACTGCCAAACGAATGAAAACAATAACTTTTTAAAAAATGTTTTGTTTTCCGATGAATCTTCATTCACAATCCATGACCGTCATCATGCATCTGTCGTCCGCTATTGGTCTAGGGAAAATAAACATTTTAGTATTGCTGTGAAAACACAGTAGACGCAGTACCTTGTGAAATATTAGGTAACTGAGGATACCTCTGATTAAATAAGTTTGCTACTTCAACTTGACTTCTACAATTCTCCCCGTAACCGATCATCATTAAAATCTCAATTCGGTGGGCCTTAGTTAAATATTTCAGTTTTATTTCTGCAAGAAATTAGTTTTTAATTAAGAATTTATTATTTTAATGTAAAATATCAACAGCATGTCAACTGATTGATAACAATCCGCATTATTTACCGATTTAGTTTAATTAGCAGATAATTTAAATCTATACAGTTTTTACCTATTCACGACAAAAAATGTTACTAAACACGGTTACTAAACAGAAATTTTCCCCAATATACAGTGTACTGACACTTAGAGTAGAAGTCTATCGTCTGTATTTAGCTAATTTAAAATAATACCATAACACGTGATAAATTATTAATTTCAAAATTTCACCTTGTATTATTCATTATAGACCCTACATGATATAGTTAATTGAAATCAGGTTGTTAAAAGTATTTTAAAAACATAAAAATATACAGGGTGTTTAATTAAAAATAAGGATTATGGACCATGCCAGACTTGCGTGGATTACCCTGTATATTTAAACTTATATTTAAAAAGCGCACATTTAAATTTTTTTTTATAATAAGGACACAAACAATTTTATTCCATAAGTGGTTTCAACACTATATATATATATATATATATATATATATATATATATATATATATATATATATATATATATATAAAGAGAAATCTACCTCAGGACTCCATTATCTTGATCATTTTGTTTATTTAGTTGTTTTCAGAATAAATTATTGACTCTTTTTACTATTTCTAAAAGTGGCACTTTTAACAGCGTTTCAAAGTGAATGTTTTTTGAGCAAAGCCAATTTTGAATATGCCTTTTGGTAGTCATAATGGGAATTTTTTCCAATTTTCTGGAATGGCAAGAGGCATTGTCCATCACAATTACGGCATTTTTTCCAGTATTGGTAAAATTTTTTGGTGCCAACTTTCAAATGACTTTCCATCCATTTCCTCATGATAGTCTCCACCTTTTCCTAAAAGTGATATCAAAGATAATAATACAAAAATTCAAAGTTTATTTTAATTTAAATTACCTCTAGTGATTTTTTAAGCCTGTCGACAGCCCATCCAAAAATGCACGTCTGGCAGAATTCATAGAAACATCCACCCAAAGTTTTGATTTTGTACGACCAGCATTTATCCATGTTTCGTCCAAGTAATAAATTGTTCTATTTTCAGCTCTACCTTTTTTTATCTTTTGCAGATAATCTTTTCGCCACAGCACAATTTCATTTCTGTCGAGTAATAAACGGTTTCTTCTGAGTTTTTGAAATTTAAAATTTAATTTTCGTAAGAATTTGTAAAACGTGATTCTCGGTACGCCATTATCATTATTTATATCTCTTAGAACTTTGTCAATTGTAGGAACTTTATTACGGAAGAAATATTCATGAACATTTCTTTTTGTAGCTGACTTATCAAAATCATCTACAACATCTGTTGATTTTGAACGATTTTGATTTGTTTTAGGTGCAGATAATGTACTGTTATACTCTTTAATGACATTGAAGACAATTTTCGAACAAACCCCAACTTTTTCTGCAACTTTTTGTTGAATGTCCGTTAAGACTAAAGTAGGATTATCTTATCTTATAGCAGAGGAATAAAATGTCGAACTGCTTCGATCTGTTTAATGGATAAAAATTATGTTATATGTAATTTATTACGTTAAAAATTCTAAAAAAAGAAGGGGTTTGTCACGACTATAATTAATTAATACTTAAAAAATGACTTCCTTTTATTTGTAATTTCGTTAAAAAAAAATTCGACCCGGGCAGATATTATTTTAGATATTTTGTATCATTCGAAACATAAAAGGTCTTTTGTAATTTTTCTTTTATGCTGATGGTTTTCGACATAAACAATTTAATACTAAAAACGACAACTGACGATTTTTAAAGCTCAAAAAGACCAGTAAAAATATAAATATTTTTTTTGTAATCGTCAAGTACATAAATTCATAAACCTTCTTTTATCAGGTACCGGAGAAAAATTTTGCCATGTTTTCTAAAATATATTTTTTTTATTTGTTAAGTAGGAAGGTTCCTTATCGGGAAGGGAGATCAGGCTGCATTAACAACTAAAAAACAATATTTCAAAATTTGAAATAAGTTCAAAATACTTATCAAAAACTGATTGAGTAAGGTTTTATTTTTAATTTAGGTACTTTGTAATTTCAAAAATGATATTTTTTAAATATCTTTCAAATTTGAAAAATCGTTATCTTTCGTTGTTTTTTTAGTTTTAAATTGTTTATAACGCGAAAACTATACAATTTAAGACTTTTTGTTTCGAACGCACCCCAAAATCTAAAATAATATCCGCCCGTGTCGATTTTTTTTATTTATACAAAAAAAGTTATTTTTTAATTAATAATTATTAGTCAGGAAAAAATTATATCCATATTATATCGGACACACCTTGTTTTTAATAACTTTTAACATACTAAATTACATATCAAATAATTTTTATTCAATAAACATACAGTGCAGATCGATCTTATATCGTATCTTAGGTTATTATAAATGTATGTTAGGTTATTATAATAGTATATTACATAACGAGAGTTGTAAGAAGCTTATTACATGCGAGTAAAAAAGTTGCGCGCGAGCCGCGTAGCGGCAAGCGCAGTAATTTTACAAGCATGTAATAATCTTACAACTCAAGTTGTGTACTATACTTTTTCTACCATTATTTTGTTTATAAAAATAAAAATTAAATTACCAATATATTTACACTGACAGTTTAATAATTTTTAATCTGTCAAAATAACGTTACCATGGAAACGTTAATTCGTTTCCATGGTAACTCGACCAACTGACTTACGAGGCTTATGTGATATTACACATTTTTATAAAACTGAAGCGTAATTTTTTTTATTACGTGCTAGTCATTACGTGTCAGTATCAGTTATGATGCATTTACTTAGCATCCAAATAGTAGGTAATATACAATTTACTAGTAAGAGAGTAGAAAAAGTATATTATATACTTACCGCAATTATATTAAAGTAGGGAAAATTTTTGTATTGACAGTAAATAAATAAGTTCTTAAAAAATGCTTTACACTATCAATACACGACCTAACGATTAACAAATCAACAAACCAAAAAGACAGTGTTGCACAATAACTACTGTGACTCTTTATGCAACAAACGACGGAGCAGAAAAACAAAGTGCGTGCCTGGTAGCCCAACAGACATAACTAAGATAGTTCGATAATTTATGGCCAATAGGAAGGGTCTTGTCACGTGCAGACTCTCAAATATCACGCGGTGACTTGTGTTTATTCTGCCCGTAACTTGAAGTTGAATTTAGCTACTATAAGTAGTTACTTAATGGTACATGTCATATACTGTATTCTGCAGTGCCTTTTTGACCCCTTACATAGATCTGTTGTCTTTTTTTCGGACAGGTGTACTTTTGCCAGGCTTTGAAAGAATATGATTATTTTCTTTCCCTGTAATAATTGTACATACTTTCCGTCGTAATATTTTTAATGCATCAGTTACTGTCTTAAATATAGAATTGTTCAATGCTATGTATTTTACATACATTTTAATATGTTACCCGTTGAAAACAATGAAACGGCTCCTAAGGCCCTCCATGCATTTTTTCCAATTCGAAATACACCAACACCTCTAACTCAAGGTGTTGTGCTTGGGAATTTAATGGCATTACCAGGCATACTCTAAAATTAAAGTAACGATTAGTCGTTATAACAAGTGCTTGTGAAAAAATCTGTATATTCAAAGTAGGAGAAAGGGTTGAATATTTAAATGACACTAAAATAATTTATAAAAACACTACAAACGCGTCAAAACAAAACTTACAATCGCCAGTAGGTGAATCATTCACTGACCATCGTCCTTTGGCTGTTTTTGTTCGGTGTATACTGTTGTGTATCGACTAGCGGCTTAAGTTCGTTGATTTAGTTTCTATGAGTAGGAACGAAACGTAATATAAAAAAATAATTCGGGAATTATGTCATACTTGTGCAAAGATCCAGCTGATAGATTGTAATGTACAAAATATTTGATTTATATTTATTCGTGCATTATCGTTGATAAACCTTTAATTTACTATGACTATTATCGTGCATTATAGATTAAATTGAAACAATTTGTTACAGGTCCCGAAGATATTCGACGCAGTGTTCGAATGCACCCTAGAAATGATCAACAAAGACTTCGAGGAATACCCGGAGCACCGTACAAACTTCTTCTTACTCCTTCAAGCGGTTAACAACCACTGTTTCGGAGCCTTCCTCAATATCCCCCCTACGCAATTTAAGTTGGTACTCGACAGCATAATATGGGCGTTCAAGCACACCATGCGGAATGTCGCCGACATAGGATTGCAGATTTTGTTGAAGCTACTACAGAACATCGAACAGCACGAATCGGCAGCCCCAAGTTTCTACCAGACCTACCTGACTGACATCTTGCAACATATATTTTCAGTTGTGACGGACACATCTCATTCGTCCGGACTTTCTATGCACGCTACGATCTTGGCTTCCATTTTCACGTTGGTAGAATCAGGAGGCGTGAATTGCCAACTGGGACCCAGACCAGATAACGTTCTGTACATACAAGAGTTTACAGCAACTCTGTTGAAATCTGCCTTCCCACATCTTACAGATAATCAAATTAAGATCACTGTCCAGGGAATGTTCAATTTAGATCAAGATATACCTCAGTTTAAAGAACATTTGCGAGATTTCTTAGTGCAGATTAGGGTAAGTAATTTTTGTTTAGTAAAATATTTGTTGGAATCCGAAAAAAACATATTTTATTTTAGTAATTTTTAATATATTGTAGCACATCATTACATACAGAGGGTATACAGGGTGCGGCAAACCTCTGGCTTGGTTTGATTACGGCTAAACCATAGAATATATTAAGAAATGTTTCAAACAAAACTGATATATGTCAAAGATGTCCATAATTTAAAATTATTTTCGATTATACAGTGTCAGTCAGAACAACGGAATGAACCAAAGTTGTGTTTTTAAATGAAAAATAAAAATAGGTTTTATGTAAAAGTTGTTCTAGTGTAATGTTGTTTTTAAATAATTTAATATCTTTGAGATACAGCCATAAAATATACAGTACAGTCTAATGTTTTTTTAAATAAAACCTCCTCTATAATAATAGTATGTTTTGTACAAAATGTTACAACCTTGCTTTTGGTATCAGGTTGTACGTACCTAGCATGTTTCCTTTTGTAGATATTTAGAGGAGAGCTTTGTTTTTCCAGATTTTTTATGAATGAATTTTGTGTTCCTATTGAAATATATCAAACAAAAATTATAAAAATTATTTTATAAACCTAAATCAAAATATCAAAGATTAAAAAAACGTATGCTAGTAAAAATTAGTTGAATTTGTTAACTCATCGTGTTACAAAATATTTACCATGTTAATAAATGTAATCAATCTCAATAAATAAATTAATAAATAAACAACCAATTTTAAAATCTACCCTAGTAATTAAATAAATGAGCAAATAAATGAATTTATCATCGCATTTAAGGAAATGTAGGTAATAAAGTAATTAATGCAACTAATAAAAATTATTTGCAATATTTTTCTGAAAGGTATTGAAATATGGGATAATTTTAAACGAATTGAAATTTCAATTACACTGGGGAACACATTTTTTGTTGAGTTAGATCTGACACTTGTTTTTCACTAATTTGGGTCGTCTGAATCTGAGAATAACCTCAGATCTTGTCTGTCACGTTAACTTTTTAAACGACAGGGTATCCTAAAAAATCATGCATATAAAAGAACATAAAATAAAACGTACCAAATCTACAGTTCGGTACGCTCACCCTGCTCATCACCGCACCAAGATTGTCCGGGAAATTAGCAAGGTGGCTATGTCAAAAATGCACTTTAATGCTTATGTTACACCCTAGCTTTTGGAAGCTATCCAAGAGTTGCTGGACAATGTCTGCGTAATTCAATGCTCGTGTATTTCCAAGAAAGTTTTCTTTTCGACTTCTGATATTGTTACCACGAAATGTTCATCTGTAAGAAGCTGCCGAATCTGTGGACCATCAAAAATACCGGCCTTTATTTTTTCAAATGACAGGCTAGGAAATTTCGATACGAGATACTTGAAACAGTCTCCTTCAGTTGGCAAAACTTTAACAAATTGCTTCATGAGACCTAATTTTATATGCAGAGGTGGAAATATAATCTATCTGTCCACAAGTGGCTGATGTACAATGTTTGGATCACCAGGTCACAGGTCCGGTCTTGGCGGCCAATTCGACTGCACCTAATGTTGCGCACGAGCTCTGCTGTCCCACATATACAGAAAGCAGGGATACTTTGTGTATCCACTATCTATAAACAGTCGCCAGTCAGTTGCGTTATAGTTTGAAGTTCCCGATTCTTCCATTAAACCACTTACATTATGGCAAACACAAATCCACCATCACTTTGAAAATATTGCAGAAATGCCCTTTCTCGTGTTCGAAAAAAGGCTACCTTGGCTCCCTTTTCAAGCAAGTTTTTCTCATTGAGTCGTGATGCTAAGAGCTCTGAAACTTTTTTGGATAGTCTCAAATCTCGTACCAAAGCATTTAGCTCTTGCTGCTCGAATCCCTTCTTCGTATGGAGTCATGTTCAATTTCGAAATTTTCATCGTTGGAGTCGCTTTCATCTACACCATATCCGTATTCCGCTTCTTCCAAAAAGGGAAATTCATTAAAAACTGGCACGGGGATTTCGGCGGAATGCGGCACTGGGCGTATAGCTGACGGTAAACTAGGATACTCTATCTTACATTTGTTTTTCTTGTTATATCCTGATGTTTTTACTATACAAAAGTAACAATCACTTGAATGATCTTTGGGCTCGCGCCAAATCATAGGTATACCAAATGGAAGTTTAGCACCATTTAGAACCATTTTAAATAATTTTAAACTGTTTGTCCTTGTTTTAGTGTAGTGTTTTGTACAATTTTATGTTAAAATTCATGTTTATCACATTCTATGCTTGCTGGATAGCCCAAATTTGACGAAGTGCCCCTGAAGATGCTGTATTAAGCGAAAGTACTTGGGCAAGATTTAATTGTTAAAATTGTGCTCGATATTTGCCTTTCATTTTCAAAGTTCTTATTTTTGTATTACGAGATATATTTTTGGCCTTAAGGCTGTTTTATCGGTGCACCAAAATTTTTTCTCTGTTATTTACCGACGAAATGTCTCGAAATTTGGACATGTTATACGAAAATATGTTGCCTTTAAACTGATGGTTTTACTTTTTTTATTTTTTTGAATTTTCTGTTGAAAAATTGGATTATACTGTTTAACGTTCTATTATAACCAAACTTTTCACGCCCATCAGTTGAAAGAGTTTTTTTTTTCTGTAATCGTTGATTCTTTTTTCACCTTTCTATGTCCAGTAATAATCGAGAAAAGCGTATTCAAACTTTGAAGAAAATTGCTAAAAAATACTGAAATCTAATAGTGAAACGTGTTCCTCATCATTGTCGCTGAGCTTGTTCGTTATCGCATTAGTGACGTCAAATCTCATGAGCGTACGGTACGGTCTTATTTTTATTTCTCTATGGGTACGGTCAGTTAGTTCGCTTGAATTAGAATCCATTTTAGTTCTTTCATTCTTGTATTTTCTTTATCAACTTGCTTAGTTTTTACAGTTTACAGTATTCTTATTTATTTTGAAAACATTGAAATTATTTAGTTTACGTGTATGTTAAGTAATATATTATTAGTTTAGTGGTATAAGTTAAAAGTTCTTTAGTTTACGCGTATTTTTAAGTATTACATTAGGTTAGTGATATAAGTTATAAGAGACAAGATAAAAAATGAGTCCCAGTAAACGTCCTATATATATCTATTCAAGGTTTGAATAATCATTCTCCATTTTCATGCAACTTTTCTAATATGGAGGTTATCAAAGAAAAAATGGACGGATTGATAAGTACATTGACTTTTAAATGTCAAATGTGGAATATTGAAAAGGAGATAGCAACATAGGATTCTGGTAACAATTCACTGAACTTGAATGGTTCTGGTTATTCAGACATACAGCAGCAGCACGCTGCATTAAATATACCTGTGATTTCCTACAGGCAGTATGCAAAACATACGGAAACAGTTGCAGATATCATCGGCCAAACACTTTGTGATTCCTTAGAAGAGGCTGGACGGGAGGAATTAGCTTTAGCCAAAGAAATTGGTGAAGTAGATTCCGACGGAAATGGGTTAATAACTGTTATAGCTGATGGTGCTTGGTCAAAAAGATCGTATAAAGTAAACTACGATGCTTCTTCAGGTGTAGTACCTGACGTTGTAAAATTTATTAGTACGCCTTTGATGGATAGGACATGTAATTAGGCGAGATGAAGATGAAACGATCAGAAAAATTTTCGACCGAAGAGGACCAGTGGGAAGACGAGCCAGAGGAAGACCAAAACTTAGGTATCAAGATAACACAGAGGATGATCTAAAATCCATCGGAGTTAAAGCATGGAGAAAGTTGCCAGAGGCAGGGGCGAATGGGAGATTGTTCTGAAGAAGCCTTTGGCTCACGACGAGCTGTAATACCACTGATATGATGAAATAACTATCCACGATTTGTTTTTATTCATCAATTGGATACTTTTCTTATGTAACTGCAACCTACAAATATATTAAAATAATGTATATTCCATTCAGAGAACATTTTCCTCGCAGTGCGTCGCCTCGAAATACTTGCCAGATAAATACATTTACTATTATGATGGTTTTGGATAAATAAAAATATTTTTTGTTTAATTTTTACTACGCTAATATCAGTTTTCTGTAACAAATATTAACAAAATATTAATTATATATTAATATTAATATAACAAAACTTAAATTTATTATAAATAAACACTATGGTGTTTTTTGCAGTCACGTTTCACAAATTTTTATTTAATACTATGTTTAGCTAAGACATATAAATTAAAAATGTGATTAATTCTTTTTAAAACATTACCTACGATAATTAATCTAAAAAAAAGTATTCCGACAAAACTAATTTGAATGGAGAATAATGCATTTATTTTAAACAACCCGTGGGCCGGCGCCACTGAATAAACATCCAAACTATTAGGAGGTCACGTAGGGTCTGACATAGCAGTGTAGAAAAGTAAGTGATACGCCCACTTCAAATCGCAGTATGCTATAACTGCGAAAACAGCCTTAATTATTTTGCTTATTGCTCCAGCACACCTGTTGCTCTTGGTCAGTCTCAGGTTGATATCAGTTTCTTCCTTACGTGTCTGATCAATAAAAGTACCTAAGTACATATCGTCGGTGCAATGCCACACCCACGAATGTGCAAAATTTCCATTTTTCAACTAAGTACACCATTAATAATGTCCCATTCATTCCTACACTCCGCCGCAACCACGAATGTAATTGAAGACTAGGAGATGGTGAGAATGAAATGCGCACTTTCACGAAAGTCAGTCTGTATTGATCATTTGCAATGCGTGCATCGCGTATGTACCACTTCGTGTTTGTGGCAGAGTAGTGATTAAGTTAAACTACGACGTGCGTATCGCGAAAGTGACACATACGTGTTTGTGGCGGTGTGGATTTTGGATTTAGTTTACATTCGTTGTATCGTTTCTACTAGACATTTCTTAGTTTTGTGTGTAAAAATGAACGCACACGGCTAAAATATTTGAAAACTTGAGACAGTCACGTCTGGATTCAGCAAAAGAAAAGAAAAAGTAGGTAGATGTTAACATGCCCTTATGTCAGACCGACCTTCGATTGCGAACTGGTTTCAAACAAGACAAGCCTTTCTGACTCTTCATCAGATAACTATAATCCCGAAGAGGACTCAACTCCTAGCAGTTCTTCCTGCCCTTCTTGTTTGAGCTCTAGCGATTCAACATCAGAATCAAAGGATCAAAATGAAATAACGAACAATAAATTGGTAAGTTATTTAGAAAGGTGTGACGCTAACTTACAATTATTCTAAACCTATTTTTCTTTCTTTTAAGGTGGGGGCCCTAAGGAAAAACATAAGAAAATAAAAAAGATTAAAAGGAGAGTCTTATGTTTGTTCTAGAAGTAAAGAGAGACCAGCACGTCCCATGTTGCCATCCCCGTGTTTTAGTAAAGCAAACCACAGATGAGATACTTTAATCAACGAGGAACACCGACGCAAAATTTATAATGAATTCCGCCAAATGATTTCGGTGGATGATCAACGAGTTTTCTTAAATAGTCATATTGATAAACAAAAGAAAAAGAGAATCACTAAAAACATTGAAAATTCAAGAAGAACGTATACCATGAATTACTCGTTTACTGTCAATGGGAAAAAAAGGCAAGTATGCCGGGCCTTTTTTATGGCTACACTGAATGTAACAGATGCATTTATGCGCGGAGCTGTGGCAAAGCTTTCTTCTAGCGGCATAGTTGAAAAACAAAATCGCGGAAAACATGTCCCACATAATAAATTGAAAGATGATGATGAACTGCTGATTCGTGAGCACATTCTATCATTTCCAGCGTGGAGTCGCATTACTGTAGGGCCTCTAGTACCAAAAGGTATTTGGATTCTGCACTAAACGTCTCTATTATGCACAAATTGTACAAATTAAAGTGCTCAGAATTAAATGTCCATCCAGTTTCTTTCGAAAAATATCGACGAGTGTTAAGAACTTATAACTTGGGGTTCCATAAACAAACCCAAAAAAGACCACAGTAAAAAGTGCTTAAAATATGCGAATTTGACAGAGGAGGAAAAAATAACACACGAAAAGGCTCATCACGAACACATGCTACGGTCCGTCCCAAACCCTTTTTTCAGTGCGTCATAGTTGTTCGAATTCTCTCTAACGCATTAAGCTAGAAGTGACAGAAAAAAACGTGAGTCTCTGATTATTATACATAGAAATTAGAAAATTAGGTATCGTTTACGGGTATTCGCATATTAAAGCGAATTCTACTTACGAACGTATAATTGGTTGGAGTTTAGAATATGCTAAATAGATATCCAATCAATTATGCATATAAATATAATTTGACACAGATGATCTTGATAATGACAATGACAGTACTTTCACAACAACTGATAAAATGATAATTGCCATTCCAGGTTAGTATTTTCAGACATTTTAACTACAGTGAAAATTAAATTCTGTATTTATTGTCATAAAAATATTTTAAATATTCCGAGATATACCGAGAATGAAAAAAGACTAATATTAAAATTATTAAATTAGTTTCAATTAGAAAATGAGGCCGAGTTATCTTTATTTCAGTTTCTGTCGCTCGCGAATCAGATTGTGAATTCCGGAATGATATTGAGGAAATATCTTAAACTAATACCTTTATGGATATTTATATGTATTAAAACGGTTCTTTTTAGAGCCACGACATTTTCTTGAAATGTAGGATATAATTGATACCAGCCACATATCTAGTGTAATCATTGATTTTCAAGAATCAGATTCTGAATGGGATTATAGATTGTTTGAAATATAATATTCATTTTTGTTATTCATAAAAAAGAAGGTAAACTTACATTCTGTATCTTGTTTTTTAACTAAACTCCATTAACACGATTTCATCTGGATATCGGAACTGGTAGATTAACTCAAGAATCAACTGCTTCACTATTTAAACTATTTATATTGTTTTTTTAACTAAACTTTATAACCTTCTTTCATTTGCACACCAAATCTGGTAGAATAACTCAAAATCAACTGCTTCACTATTTAAACTATTTCCACTATTTAATGACAACTCTTCACAAAATTAAACTATTGGCTGCCACACAAACTTATCAGAAAATTCCTTATCCAAATATGACTGATTTAAATCGATATTATTTTATCGCAGGAATGTTTACTTTGATGCCTTGCAATTGTCAGTAATTTTTTTTACCTTGCAGTCAACTCTTAAGAGCGTAGGCGCAATTTTTAGACAGAGCGAATCGACACCGACTGTCCTATCCCTAGTTTATCTTTCTTTACACAGCAAATTATGTGTAGTAAAATTCTCACTGTCATGAAGGCTTTAAAACTGTCGGTATCTAGTTTATCCAGAATCGGCTTAGCACATGTATATCTGTGAAAAGCTCTGTTGTATAGATATTGCTCAATTAATTTATAAAGACTATTTATTTCTTTATTTATTATCTTTATTAAATTAAAATATGGGACGTTGTCACAAGAAATGTATTGTATTAGTGTAAAACGAAGAAATAGACGGTTAGCTCGATTGAAATAAGTACTTTTTACATAAACTAAATTAATTACTTTTGTATTTTTCTAACTGATTTGTAAATATATAGTGAAAATATCATTTATAAAATCCAATATATTATTGGATATTGGATTATTTATATATTCCAATATCTGTAACCAATATAGTATTGGTTACAGACCATAAAAAATTCTGTATCTTGGAGTTAGGAACAAATACTGTTCCTACTGTAAATTATACGGAGAAAATAAAGAACACGTATGTTATAAAAATTGGACAAAAGCTTCGACTGCAATGGAAAGTCAAATAATTCTAGATGGATTTAACTGTAGTAAATACATGCATGGAATAACTTACAAATTTTTAATAGCCGATGGAGATAGTAGTGTTCATAAAAAAAATTTAGAAAATAGACCATATGGTAATAATGTTGTTAAAAAAATTAAATGTCGTAACCACATCCTAAGAAACTATTTTACGAGATTAAAAGAGTTATCAACAAAACGATGTAGTTCCGATGGAAAACTGGTACCAATTTTCTTACGAAAGCTTTTAAAAAATAACGTATTAAGATTAAGAACTGCTGTTACAAAAACAACTGAATACCATCAACAGTGAGACAAACCAAGTGACTTAAAAATAAAGTTTTTGAAAAATGATATATCTAATAGTCATCTTCATGTATTTGGAAATCATTCAAATTTCGCAGACTATTTTTGTGACATAAAATTATCAGAAACAGATTATACAATACCAATGAAAGAATACAGCCTCTTGAAAGATATTAGCTTATGTACAGCAAGATTAAAATTCCATGCAAATAGTCTTATGAAAAATATGAGTAACAATGCTGGACAATATAATAATGTAATAGCAAAGTTTCTAGGAGGTCAAAGAATAAATTAGAGCTATCGGGGGTCCTATGAAATGAGATGCCACGCTGCTGCTTTGTCGTACATCTCTAAAGGTCAATATCACCAAGCCCTTCACAAAAGCATCACAGAAAGAAGTCCTGGCGTATATACAAAAAAATTTAGTTCAGTGTGTATCAAAAATACATTGCGAAGAAAATTATATTACAAAAATTTGCAAAAATTAATAAAATATATAACAAAAAACCATGCTCCAGATAAAGATTATGGGCCACAAGCACAAAAAACGTTAAAAATTGATCATTAAATTAGAGAAAATTAAAGAAAAATTTAGATCGGAACTTCATAAGAATAATGAGGAATGTATTCAATTATCCAATAACACAATAGCTTAACGGAATTCAAGTAAATGGTAATCAGAAAGAAGGAAACGTCTGACAGCCTCAAATTTTGGTCGAATTTATAAGTTAAAGGTAACAACCGACAAAAGAAAGGTTGCCAAAGACATTATTTTAAATGCTTTTAAAGGAAATAAATTCACAGCCCATGGAATAGAAAAATAATCCATTGCAGTATAAGAATTAAGCGAAATGCTTGTTTAGATTTGTCCATCAGGAATGTATGTTCATCAGGAATATCCTTTTTTAGCTGCAACACCAGATGGACTCATAGGTAATAATATGATTGTCGAAATTAAATGTCTAATTTCAGTAAAAGATATATGTCCTAAAGATGCAATAAATAGGAAGATACTAAAGTATATGGAAGTGAAAGATGACAGATATATTTTAAAGAGAAATCATGCATATTACTATCAAATTCAAGGGCAGCTATTTGTAGCAAATAAAAACTTTTGTTACTTTTGCGTGTGGACCCCGAAAAGATTGATATTCCAGGAGATTGATATATTAATACAAGAAATAATTGGCGAAAAGTGAGGTTGAAAAATGGTATACCTAGAATTAACTTAAATATACAAAATACAAGATGGCGTTTAAAGGAAATACTGTATTTTTACTAAAGCCTACTCAGAATTTTGTAAAAACATGAATTGTCAATAATGTTGAAACACGTTGGTCCACTTAAGACACATAATAATAAATAATCAGAATGCCCACTCTCTGATGCCGCCTTTAAAGTTTGTCAGCACGCAAACGCCATGTTTTAGACGGAAACATAGACTCGAATTGAGAAATTTGTGACAAGCTACGACATAACTGTAATTTAAATTTTTAGAGATTGATAACTTAGTACATTTGAAACAATTTAATCTATTCTTCAACTAAAAGTACGAATAAAAATATGTGAAAGTGCATATTATGTCTGTAGTTGCCGTAAATAAATTAAACCGGGTAAATTTATCTATGCACATAAGATAAAATATCACTGAACAGCACCAATTCCGACTAAAACGTGGCTGATTCCGTCTGCGCGAACGAGATGCGCGTACTTATTTTTTTTTAGCAGAGTGAGCGTTCTGATTGTTTATTATTTTGCGCTTAAGATATCCTAAATATTGTTTTAAACGATAAAATAATTAAACTATAGTAATACGTTCATATACAAAGTGTTCTAAATAAGGAAAAAATATTCTTCTTCTTCATGTACCATTTCCTTTCAGAACGTTGGTTACCATGATAGATATCTTAATTTTATTCACTGCCACCCTAAATAGCATGCTTGTGTTAACACCATACCAATCTCGCAAGTTCTTTAACGATGAGGTTCTTCTTCGTCCTTGACTGCGTTTGCCTGCTATTTTTCCTTGCATGATATTTTGTAGCAACCTATATTTGGGACCCTCTCATTACATGTCCGAAACACTCCAGTTTTCAATGTTTGGTGCTTTTTATGATCTCAGTAGTCTTGCTGAGACATTCTAGTATTGTGGAGTTTCGAATCTTCTCCACCCAGGAAACTTTTAAAATTCTTCTATAGCACCACATTTCGAAACCCTCAAGGCGATTTAGATCGATTTTATTTACAGTCCAGGACTCGACATCATAAAGTAAGACCGAGAACACGTAGCAGCGAAGTAGGCGGTTCTTCAAAGCCAATTTTAGGTCTCCGTTACATAACACCTTGGACATCCTTCTAAAAGCAGCTCTAGCCTGCTCTATACTAGATCTAATTTCGCCGTGACTTTCTGCGCTACAATTTAATTGCTGTCCAAGATAAACAACTAATAATAATAATAAGAAAAAAATTATAAAAAATTTAATATAACTAAAAAAACAAAATTTAATTGTGTAATTTAATTTATAATTCAATTATAAATAATTGACACCCTGTGTATTTGCATATAACTTTCAATACGTCGGTATTCTCTATTATTACGCTTTACCCACAATTAAAATATTGTTTGGCTAAATTCATTGGTTTAGGAGTTATTATTTTTTTTAATGTCCTACAATTTAAGGAAAATCGAAATATCTCCGGAATTACAATATTAAGGTATAAAAAATACTAAAATACGGGAGTTTCATAAAAATAAACATACGTTTGATACGTCCACTTTATGAGACCCCTCGTATATTTCAAAATAATTTTAAAATTGCTTATACATTCCCATTGCAAATTTATTTCGAACACTTTCGATAATACTTATTCTGTTTTGAGAGTCGACAGACACGTTTTCCTAGAACTGCATCGACATAGATAAATAATAAATAGTAGGGCATCGACACCCAAAAATTTCAAGCACAGATGTTTTTACCTCTGGTAAACACTCATTTATATGTAATAATTTCTTAGGGTAATAAAAAGCATATAAAACAACCCAGGAAACACACTTTTGAAATAATCCAATAATGATAAGTTATTAATTATGATTAATAGGATCTTATTGCAGAGAATATTTATTACAATTAACATATCTTTTAATTATTAGTTTTTATTTTACTTTCAATATAGGTACCTAGTTATTATACTATGTATTTTCTAGAGGCCTATGTAACCACTCTCTTCTATATAAATAGACAAACAATTTAAGTTTCAGGTCTTAAAAGTACCATTGATATAGTCCAAGATAAATATTGTAAATAAACAATAAAGGTACATTCAACTGAAAACTACAACATTGAAAAGTGTGTTAATCATTAAACTCTAAAAAAAAAATAAACAAAAAAATATGTAGATGTGTAAAATGAAAAAAAAAGCGTTAAACCTCTTCATGAAAAGCAAAACCTTTAATTATAAACTCTTACAATCATCTTTATTATAATATGATGTCAAAAACTTAATAATTCACTCAAGATATGTCATGCGCCACCTTCGTAGCTTTTCATATCTACTCCATGGGCACTTTAGTTTATTCCTAAACTCGCATTTACGATTATGAAAACGAACTCTTATAAAATAATACTTTTATTTGAACTTTAATGACTTAATCTGATACTTGGATCTTCCATAAATAATAAACAATAAATAATTTTTTATTAATTTCACATCTTAAATTAATTATTTATTAAATAAACTATTAATATTAGTTAATAAGCAACACAAAATATTCCTGAAGCCGTGTCAAACATTTAATAGCCTTGCCACCACTTTCAGTTCGACTGAGTGCGTTGTATGACAAAGATAGCGAATGTTCGATTTGGAAAATATTACCGCGGACATGGTGTTCATTTTTTTCGAATCCTGAGAAAACTAATAAATATTTTTGAAAAATTTAAACGCAGAATGAAAGATTACATTATTACCGAGGGCCGAAAGTCCCTTAGAATAAACAAAAAGTTTTTTTGAATGAGATATTTGAGATTAAAAATCACACTAAATTTTCTCTTCTTTTTCACCCCTGTAACTAATTAAAATAAACATTATAGAAGTTTTCAGGGACTTTCGGCCCTCGGTAATATTGTAATCTTTCATTCTGCGTTTAAATTTTTCAAAAATATTTATTAGTTTTCTCAGGATTCGAAAAAAATGATTGCATTTAAAAAGCATTGGTCCGAAATTTTGCGCCTACGCTCTTAAAAGATTCTAGGAGGAAGCGTTATTTTAAATAAACAAACCTTCCAATTCCCTAGTGTTTGTAATAAATAATAATAAATCCATAAACAAATCTTAGCTAATTAAGCACTTTCCATGGAATTTATAAAATGGAACAGATTAGAATAGAATTATGACAAACTGCTATGCATTAAAAAAAAATAACCTTTTCACGTTTAGCCGATTACGATCCTGCAACTGTCAGATTTAACTAAAATGTCATGCAATAATTCTCGACATTCTTAAAATCCTATATGACGTCAAAATTAGTGACGCACTGAAAAAAGGGTTTGGGACAAACTGTAAGGAAGTAATTAGCTCGTGAGGCTAGAGACGAAGACAAAGAAATTTCAAAGAATAATTCAGAGGTACTCTCGTTTAACTTTGACCTCGAAGCAGTGCTTACGACTCTAAAGGGTCCAACAGAACAAATATTTTACCTACGAAAATTGGCTATTTACCACCTGACTCTCTACAACTTAGGGAATCAGGATGGAATCTGCTACCTTTGGGACGAAACCCAAGGAAAAAGGGGGTCAAACGAGATATCCTCGTGTATTTATAATTACATTATCAATCAACCAACCATTACTGAGGTTCGAATGATGTCGGACGGGTGTGGCGGGCAACAAAGAAATTCACATTTTGCTGATATGTGCTTGAAACTTCTTACGGATCATACTAATTTACAAACGATTGATCACAAGTTTTTTGAGACAGGGCATACCGAGATGGAGTGTGATTCACTCCACTCGAAAATAGAACAAAAATCAAACTATGTCCCTGTTTATTCACCAGAAGGTTGGGCTCAGATAATAAGAAATGCTCGAACACATCCACGTCCATTTAAAGTCAGATTCATAATGTTTGATGACGTCTTTGATTTCAAGTCCTTTGGAATACAGAACTATACATTGAACCAAATTCCTTGGCAACAAGTTTGCTGGTTACGATACATTAAAACCGATGCAATGGTGACAATGTCCTATAAAAAAAAATTTGGAGATGAATTTCAACAAGTAAACTACATGAAATGTCGTGGTCGACCCAAAAACGTTGACTTGAAGAAAGCTTATGATAAGCAGTTGCCAATTGCGATTGCTAAATATAAAGATCTGCAGAAAATGTTTAATGATTTAACAATTCCAAAGAACTATCATAACTTTTATAATTCTATAAATGCTGATAAAAATATAAAGGACAATTTACCGGAGCCAAATGAAAGCGAGGATTCAGACGAGAATTAAATTATTCTAAAATATGAAGTCTTTTACTAAGTATGTTATTACTTCTATCTTTTTTATTGTTAATATTTTTCATTATTAGAAGGTACTTTTTGTTCCACTTTTACCATAATAAAGGTTGATATAATTTCACGTATATGCATTTTATTACAAAAACTACAATGCCGCATTCACGAATGTAACTTTTTCCGAAAAATAATAGATATTTTCGAAAATCTCTGATAATATTTCTAAAATATAACCATAACATCTGATATTTTAAAAGCACAAAAGAAATGTCGCATTAAATCCTGAATTTTGTCAACTAATTGAAAGTTTAAAAGTTGAATTTCTCCTAACGCTCATTTTGCACATTCGTGGGTGTGGCATTGCACCGACGATATATTCATCCACCTTCTCGAATTCTACAACTGATCCATCCTCCACTTCCAATTTAAAGGATACCCTGGTGTTTATTCCTTTTTTGCTCGAGATCTCCATGTACTTCGATTTATCAAGCATTGGTGCTCCTTGTATAAAATAGTTCCGACCTATTTATCCCACTAACCCTTACAATTTTTTCTAGAACTATATTGAATAGCAACCGGTCTCCTTGGCGAACACTTTTTTTCACTTCGAATTCTTCTGAGACTGTACCGTTGCATCGCACAGCACAAATGGTTTGTCTAATTGTCATTTTTACCAATCTTATTATTTTTTCTGGTACTTGGAATTCTTTTAGTGTTTCTATTAACTTACTGTCTATTGTATCGTAGGCAGCTTTGTATTCAATGAAAAGTACTTGTGCTGAAATGTTGTATTCATAGCAATTGATCAGGATTTGTTTTAGCCTAAAAATTTGATCGTTGATCTTCCTTTCCAAAATTCTCCCTGGTATTCTCCTAGATTCTTCTCTCTCTCTCTCTCTTTCTCTTTCTCTCTCTCTCTCTCTCTCTCTCTCTCTCTCTCTCTCTATATATATATATATATATATATATACAGCTATATATATATATATATATATATATATATATATATATATATATATATATATATATATATATATTTCGGCTCAATTCTGCTGTAGGTGGTTAGCCAACAAAAGATTGTCAAATAATTATATTATAAAAAATCCCATACTTCAGCGGGCTGCTGGATTCTGAACTCATAAAAATTGAAAGCTACACATAAATCTACGATTTTATTATGCTGTCAAACCAGTTATAGTCCAGGAAATGTAGCATTTCACCTCGCAATTTTTTCGTGAGGCGTGGATTGACTTGAAATTTAACAGAAGGTAGATAATAGCCTAAGGATCAAAATCTATATTGAACCAAAGTGCGCCAAAGCCTGTGAAAAGCCAAAGTGAAAATTTTTTTTACGTTTTAACTACAGGTTTCGATTAGAAAAGTGATTCTAAACAAAAAATGTGGTATACATTTTTTTTATAAAATGATATTTTTCAAGTTATTCGCGATTGAAAGTAACAACTTTTAGACGAAAAAATCCACGTTTTTAATCGATTTTTCGCGAATAACTCGAAAATGGTGCATTTTTTCAAAAAAATTGTAGAAAACAAATTTGTAGCTTTTAAAAAGACAAATACAATATCAATGTTCAGCGGTTTTCTTCAAATGCCAAATTTGAAAGATTTAAAGTCAAATATCGGAAAAATGATGCATTTTTGGAAGAAAACTCACAAAACCTTTTTTAAAGAGCATAAATAGACCTATCATAAAAAAATAAGGTCAATACCTCATTTTTTACGAAAAAATCGAGGAAAACAACACCCTAACCACCCCCATAATTAAAATCGATCTTCACCCTTCTGCAATTCCCTTTGTGGATGTATTGTTAATACGTCCAAGAAGTTTGACCCATTTAAAATGCTTAGTTTTAGAAAAAGTACAGCTTAAAGCGAGAAACGATTTACAATTTCATATTTTTTACCCTTCTTTTTTTAAATATGCCCGAAAATACTGAATATATGAAAAAAATAAAAATTACCAAATTGTAGCTTTTTTAATGACTAAAATTATCCTTTATTTAGATTTGTTGTACAATGAATATTTGGCGAGATATAGCCGTCGGCGTTAAAGCATCGATTTACGATCAAGCACCATCTTTTTCGAGCCCTTTAAACTCACCCCAATTAAAAACCAAGGGTTCCAAAAAGATTTAATTCACAGATCCTTGTAGCTATTAAAAACACTCTATCATTAAAAATTAAAGAAAATACGTTAAAAAAACCAGTTAATTTTTTTCCGGAAAATTCCATTAGTATAGTACAGTACATTTCGGAGCATAATAATCTACAAAACCGATATATTAGCTAGTGGGGCGTTATACATTCGAAATTTTAAGCGTTCTTATTTTGAAATCCCATACAACAGAATAAAACATCTGCTCATATGTCTATGGCTTGGCAATGAAAATATCAGAGCAACAGATTGGGGATGGTATTCCAAAGATGGTTTGTTATTACCCGTACGCATGAACAAACAACCTGCACCCGATAAATTTTTGAAAATTATTTTTTGCCAATGCAAAAAAGGATGCGGCGTTTCATATGGGTGCAGAAAAGTTGGTTTATACTGTAACTCTACTTGTTCTGGGTGCTCAGGTGAAGGGTGCAATAACAGTTCACCAATAATTGAAGAAGATGAGGATGACATAGATCACGATGAAGATGTAATTGATGACGAATAAAATTAATATTATAATTGTTTTACCTATAAATGTAAATATTTTCAACTATTTATGTAAATGTATAAAAATATAATATGGTGCCTTTTTATGTTGATAATTTTTTTTTGTATTTAATTCTACATTTTTCAATTTATATCTTATAAATTAGTTTATAAAAACTGCAATGTTGTAAAGGGTGATTTTCAACAGTTGAAAAGTTGCAAAATTTTGGCAAAAAATTGTTTTCACCTATAGCACTCATAACAATTGATTTTTAAGGGTTGAAAATGTATGAATTTGTATTTTAAAGTATAAAAAACTCACTATTTAACTAATCCAAACCAAATTTCACTCATCTTAAGATTTGTAATATTATTTTACAATTTTTGACTATTTGGGGGTAGTTTTCACCCCTAAGAACAATCAGGGTTCATCGGCATGACATAAACTATAAAGCAGCTGGTGAATTGAGCTTAAATCCAAATTTTTATCCAAATCGATCCAAGGCGAAATCATTTTTTTAGAATTAGTAATTTTTTACATTAATCTCTAACAAGGGTTGCTTTTTAAGGGTTGAAATATGATGGAACTCTATTCAAAAGTATAAAATAATCATTATTTAACTAATGCAAACCAAATCTTACCCATATTCAGGTTTAATATGTTATTCTATAATTTTTGACAATTAGGGGTAGTTTTCACCCCTAAAACCCTTCAGCGCACTTCGGTTCGATATAGATTTTGATCCTTGGGCTATCACCTACCTTCTGCTAAAATTTCAACTGGATACATGCAGGACGAAAAAATTGCGAGGTTTTAACTTTTTTCGAGCTTCATTTCCTGAACTATTATCGCCTCCTTAGACAAACCCGTCTTACGCAAAGAACATTGTTGCGAGACAGATAGTTGAACGATATTTTATACAATGTCTATACCCAGGTATGTATTTATTTTTGTCCAAGTTTTATATTGTTCCACTATTTCAAATGCAGTTCAAACAGACATGTATTAAATTGTATGTTCCGTTTTAATTTGGTTCAATCTGTATATATAATTAGTATGGCGAGTACTTTTTCTAATCGATTTTTAATTAGTATGGCGAGTACTTTTTCTTATCGTTTTTTAATTAGTATTGCGAGTACTTTGTATATTACCTCTAATAAGGATATTCCTCTATAGTTTGCGCATTCAGTTCTATCTCCCTTTTTGTCTATAGGAATTATAATCGACTTATTCCATTCTTGAGGCATTTCTTCGGCATCCCATACTTCTAGTATTAGCTCACCAAGTTTGTTTATTAAGGCCTCTTCTCCATATTTTATGTTCTCTGCGACAATGCCGCTCTTCCGGGGGCTTTTTTGATTTTTCATATCTTTTATTATTTCTTCAATTTCTTCTCTTGTGGGTTTTGGTATTTCTTCTATTACTATTTGAGGTTTAGAAACATACCAATTTTCTTCAGTAGTCACTTCGTCATTTAGCATCTCTTTGAAATATTCTTTCCACCTTTCACATATTTGGCCTTCGTCTACAATCACGTTTCCTTGCTTATCTTTTACATTCATCATTCTTTCCTGGTACCCAGTTTTAATGTATTTAACCTCTTTATAAAAAAATTTTATTTCATTTTTCTTGTAATTTTCTTCAATGCGCTTTATTTTATCATCCATATACTTTCGTTTTCGCTCCCTTAGGATTCTCTTTACTTTTTTCGTTGTTCGGCATACCTTTCTAGGTCGTTTTGTTTTTGCGATCGTAAACTTTTTAATCTTAAATCTGATCTTTTTTAAACTCTGTTCTACATTCGTCATCGAACCAGTGGTTTTCTTTTTGTTCTTGATATTTTGTTCGACGTAGCTTCCTTTATAGTGTTTGTCATTTTCAAGAAGTTTTGTTGTATGTTACTCACAGTAGTACTATCTTGTTTGGTGTAGATTTCTTGTATATCCTTTTGATAATCCTGCGCTACCTCAAATTTTCGCAGTTTTTCAAAGTTAAATTTACGTTGCACTTTCTTTTTCCGTTTATGCTTTTTAATTATTACTTCTCTCATATTAATTCTAACCAAAAAATGATCTGAGTCTACGTCAGCCCCTCTGAACGTTTTCACATTTGTTATTAAATTGGCGAACTTTTCTGATAAACTACTTTATGGTTTCGGTCGCTCAGGCAAATATTGTTATATCTTACCCGAAGAATGCATAAGTTTGCCGATACAAGATAACCCATTCATTGTGATTTGTCATAATAGCCATATACGATACTTTCATTGGCTCTTATTTTCTGCCCATCATTAACTGCCCATATTTTCAAACATAATACCAGGCACATCTGAATGTAAATCTCGATGAGAATATTAAAGACTGCTTTTATTACAGATAAATATATTTTTACACAGTCTCACCTAAATACGAGGCGACTATAAATATATATTTCAAAAATTAACAACTTTAGGCCTATAAAATCTTATACAAACTTTGTTTTCAAACTGCCACAAAATTTATTTTAAACTCTTATCGCTACAGCTGTTTCTGCTGATTGTCTTTCTCAAGTGATCTATTTTTGACATGCGTTTACACTTTATAGTCTCTAATGAAATAGGTTGAGGAGGAGAGAACCGTTTGTCTCAAGTTGGTCATTCAGAATTATATCTGTGTTTTTTAATTTGTTAATTTCCATAGATTCTAACAAAGATATCTTAAGGCCTTTATTTTGAATGTGAAGAATTTTAAATTCGTCATTAAAATAATGATTATGATCTAGAAGCCCTTTTATATTCTGCTATTCGTTTATTAAAGTTTCTACCAGTTTGACCAATGTAATGTAATGTTTTTGGGCAGTCGCCAGATTTAAGTTTGTACACACCACTGTGTAAGTGTTTTTTATTTTGGCTCTTATTGTTTTCAATATCTTTGCCTAGGTTGTTATTTGTTCGGAAAGCTGGTGGTATTTCTTTCTTTTCTATGTGTGTGGCTATTTTGGTATATGTAATCGAGCAGAAGTTATTGGTTTTTTTCTCTGGTGGTGGAAATACTAATTTCAGGTCTTTCTTGTGTAGTTTTGATTTAATATTGTATTAATTATTTGTTCGTTATATCCATTGTTTGTTGATATTTGCTTAATGATATTTAATTCTGTCTCAAAGCTGTATTTTGACATCTGAATTTCTATTAATCTATGTAACGTACTATGATAGGCTGCCAGTTTATGTTGTGTGGGATATGATGATAAATTGTGTATAGTCGTGTCAGTATGGGTAGGTTTATGAAATATGGAAGTCATGTTTGTTTTTAAGTCTGATAATTTTTAAATCATGGATTGATTTTGTTCTGTTTCTATTGTAAATTTTCTGTTTTAAAAAATCTTTCTCTCTAGATGATCCCTAAAAATATCTGACAGCAATGGGCTTAGGGGATATACATGCAAAATATCAACAAAAATAGCCAAACATATAAAAGAGAAACGAATAACACCAGTTTTCCGAACAAATAACAACCTAGGCAAATATATTAAAAACAACAAGAGCCAAAATAAAAAACACTTCACAGTGGTGTGTACAAACTTAAATGTGGCGACTACCCAAAAACTTACATCGTTCAAACTGGTAGAAACTTTAATAAACGAATAGCAGAACATAGAAGGGCTTTCAATAATAGAAAAACATATTCTACATATGGACTTCACCTTCTAGATCATAATCATTCTTTTAATGACGAATTAAAAATTCTTCACATTCAAAATAAAGGCCTTAAGATATCTTTGTTAGAATCTATGGAAATTAACAAATTAAAAAACACAGATATAATTTATAGATCATTTGAGAAAGGCAATCGGCCGAAACAGCTGTAGTGATAAGAATTTAAAATAAATTTTGTGGCAGTTTGAAAACAAAGTTTGTATAAGATTTTATAGGCCTAAAGTTGTTAATTTTTGAAATATATATTTATAGTCGCCTCGTATTTAGGTGAGACTGAATTTCCTTCAAGTAACGGTCGAATCCATCAATTATACAAACTCTTCATATTTTTAAAAAATATAATAAAAAATGGTTTAATGTACAGGGTATTTAAAAAAAAAACACAAACACACACACACACACAGACAACTTCGGTTGATTTCGTTGTTCTGACTGATCCTGTATTCAAAAATAATTTTAAATTATAGATGTCTTTGATATACATTAATTTTGTTTTAAAATTTTTTTATATACTCCATACTTTAGCGGTAATCAAAGAAAGCCAAAGGTTTAGCGCACCCTGGAATCCCTGGATATTATGGAAAGATTACAATCATAAAAATTAATATTAAATCTATTTTTCAGGAATATACCGGAGAAGACGATTCAGACTTGTTCTTGGAAGAACGAGAAAAAGCTCTGGAAGTCGCCCAAGCGGAAAAACGACGCATCGAGCTGTCCGTGCCCGGTATACTCAATCCCCACGAAGTACCAGAAGAGATGCAAGACTAACCGACATCTCATAGAGAACTGTGTAATTAATCTAAAAATACAGGATGTCCCGTAAAAATATCACTTTTATAAGTTTACGTGTTAAATTCTATTTAGAATGTGATCGGTAAGGGGATCTTGTTACGAAGTTAACAGCTGTTGCTATTTTACAGAGCTGGATTCTCATTTAAGTTAAACAAAGCTGTTTCCGTACGTTTATGATAAAATTCTAAAAAAAATTCAATTTTATATAAAATCGATTCTACTCATTCTTGTCATTATTATTGGTATATAATTTGAAATACCTTACAAAGAGAAATTGTTTGTTACTCAGTTGAATCTGCAAATGCATGACAGAATTTATCAATAACATATAATCAAAATTTAACTTATAGTCATTTTTTTACGAGTATTTGAACACCCTATGAGCATTTCAGTGGCTACTATATTAGTCCCCCTGTTGAAAAGCCAAGTAAATTTTTCTCATTACTTCTCGGCATGCTACTACGCGCCAGACGTGCTGGTGGTTCTACCAGCAGTTGTTGGTGCGCAGAATCCCTAATCCGTGTAAAAATTCTACGATCATATACTAAAAATTTATTTTTAACTCCTTCATTATCTATATTATTGTTTACAATCATCAAGGAAATACCGTCATTTAATGATTATTCCGACTGATACATGTTATCGCAATATTTTGTCGTATTTAATGCACTGTGAAAGATCACTCAAACCTCCGAATCATTACCTCGAACCTTAAATGAACTACAGTTTGATATATTTCATTTTGTGATTGAAATGTGCAAACAAAACTAAAATTATTACTTCTTAGCGCGCCATAAGTCCTGGTACTCGACAAACTGGTTAACGATGGTTTTTAGCTTTCATTTTAATTTTGTGGTGCTTATACAGATAGGTATTAATATACAGTAACAGAAACTTCAATAATCAACGTTGACATTTATATTTTACAAAATTCACCATTGTAGTAGAAAATAGCCTCAACTTTAATATTGTGATAAAAGAATTGAAGGTTGGAAACACCTAGCGCATATGATTTATGTTCTAGATATAATTTTGGCGTTTTGATGGTAGACAGTTCAAATGTGTGTAAATAAATTTAGAGACGTTGATTTTGGCATACATGCAATAATTCGTTTTAAATTCATATGTGCACTTGTTGATAACTTTTAACCGATTGAACTTGTAGACAGTGGCATTTTAAAAGGGACATAATATTTTTCTAAATGTATCATCATAGTTATGGTTTAAAAATATAAATACCAGTGTAATGTGTTTTGTGCAAAACAATTCTCTAAACGATAAGATGCTTTTTTAATCATGTGTTTTTTTTTATATTTTTTTACAACTGTATAATTTTGTTCAGACTTGTATAGACTGCGTGTCGTTTAAGAGAAAAATATTTTTTGTTTAGTTGAATTAAGTAATTTATTGTCGTTTGCGCGCTATTTAATGTATTTTTTATTTTTACTTGGAATTTAGAAGTCCCTTACTGATCACAGACCCTAAATGAACGGTTTAAGCGATAATTTTCTCGTAGTTTCGTAGGTTAGGTATTTAAAACAATAGGTACATCCCAAACATGTCTAAAATAGTGCTAGAAAGTTAACCGTCTAACATTCTGTATTTTTTCAACAGTTTATTTACGTGGAAAACTTAATGTCTGTGCTATTATAACTCCACCACCATGTTGGAACAGTTTTTTGTAATTCATACTCGTTAAGGATTCGCAGATCCGTGAATTCTGACATTTAGATTTAGACGTAAATTAGATTTGTATGTTTTTGTCATTATTTCAACGATATTCTAGTATTCCTCTCTTTATCGCTAATTTGTTTTAGACAATTGTTTCTTTTGATGATTTCGTCGGGCATACTACATTACTCTGCTTTTCTTTTTCTAGTCGACATCTTCTTGTTTTCCCATTAGGGTTCTCTTAAAGATGATCTTTACGACAGTCGTTGTGTCCATAATTCTAGTCGCCAAATGTCGATAGTCAGGAATGAAAAGCGCATGCTCAGGAAAGTGACAAATGACAATAAGTCGCTAGAACAAATGTTAATTACTGGGTGAAGCTTTCTAGTTGTTCTTTGTCTTTACTCTGGTTAATAATTTCTAGATTCGAAGATGGTTTCGATGAAGAACCGTGTCAGTAGTTCGGTTTGGCAGATACCGCTGCTAATGATCGATGGCGCGTGCTTTGCTGAATTGCAGCTGGTTGCAGCTTTAAGTAGTCTTAGTATCATCTTAATTTCGTAACCATTGCACCACAGCAAATGTTTAGATCTTATTAATCGATTTTTCAAGATCTTTAGTCTTTTTTTTGCATTTGCACTAGTTAATAATTCGCCAATCTGTTAAATTTGACTTTTCTTAGAAGGTAGCGTGCCATATTTTTGTAATTCGACGAAAATGCTTGTTTTCTTGTCTATTTTATTAGTGATTTGTCTTGCAATCGATTAATTTGCTTCTACTTTACCGATTATAGTCCTTACAAAAATGCTCTTTATGAAAATCCGTGATGGTGGTTCATCATCATCATTGGCTCCACAACTCATGGTGGGTCTTGGCTTGGTTAAGGATAAGTCTCCATTATCTCCTATTCTTCGCCTTGGCTTTCCATTTTCGTATTCTCAACATTCTCAAGTCTTCCTCCACCTGATCCTTAAATCGTGCTCTTTGTCTGCCTCTCCTTCTCACTCCATCTATCCTTTGGTTATAATTGGTGATTAATATTAAGATGTCAACAGGGTAAATGATGACGTCAGTGAACATGGACATTTGATATTTCTCCATTTTCATTAAAAACGTATAATAGTAACTGGATACTGTTCGGAAGCTATATTCTTGTGACATTTTAATGTTAAAATAATAAATAATAACGGGATGAAAAGCTAAAACAAAACACTTTGCGATATAAAGGTAAAATGGTGTCACTAATTGATAAGTAGTAGGTAATTTTTTGTTGTTGAAAGTTTTTCAAGGTCATTAAAAAGTCTAGCACTCCATTTTTGTTAAAATATAAATAACTTAATATCTTCTGGTAACTTAATCAGTAATAAAACTAGTAAATATATATAAATTGAAACAAATGCTTTCTTTTTATCATTTACCTTGAAAAACTAAAATAAAATTAAAAATTACTTATTCATCATCAATTAGTACAACAAATTGAATCTTTTTGTTTATTTTTTTGACTCTTATACAAGTAATGACCTGTTGTTTTCTCTCTAAATAAACTGTTGTAAAATATAACATGTGCGACTATTAATATTGTAGTAGAGATCATGAAATGTCGCATTGTCCTAGGTAATTAAAAAGGCGATACATAACGCATAACATTCTCGGTATTGACCATTTCAAATGAGTTTAAAAATTAGACTATTTTATTGATTTATTAAAAATTTTATTAAATTTTGATTATTTATTTATTAAACTTTTATAAAAGCAGCGGAAAACAATGCATCTTTACTGTTCTGTTGACACATGTTTAGCGGACAATCGTTACAGATTGTGTACTCTAATACGATATTTCTTCTACAAGGAGCACTAAATTGTTTGGGATAGATTAACAAATGCATTTGCTAAACTAAGTTTCCGTTTCTCACAGTCTATACGATTTTATGTCAAATACTAAAGTTTTTTGTTTGTTTACGACGACTTGTATATTGGGACTTGACGTTGACATTAAATTACTTTGTAAATAAGTACCAAAAAGTGTGGATGAAAAATGTACTTATTTGGATAACAAAACGAATGATACGGTATGCATATGCGCTCAGTTTGTAGAATGTTTGACAATGAGTTTCTGTATATATGATAAAGTATTTGTAGTAAAAAGTTTAAATAAAAATTCGCATTTTATTTATGTACTTAAATCTACGTTTAAAGAAATGACAGTCCTGCTAGACAGACACGAAGGGGATTTATGGTGCATGCAGTAGGATAACTATAACAAGTGGTATGAGTGGTGTATAACAATAAATTTTTTTAAACATTTCTATTGTATGCGCGTTTCTATTTAGACTTAATTGTAATAGTAAATTAGTTGCATAATTAACGTTTTCAGTAAGTACTACATTTGGTAGAACAGCCAGAACGGCTACTATTGATTTGATGGATATATGGTAATGACTTTTTTCTTGACACCAGTGACACTCTACACCTAGGTTTTTTTGTTGTACTGCAATCAGTTCTTCCTGTCAAGATTCGAACTCACGACCACTGAGTTTTGCCGCTAATTTGCGCCACCAAGACGTTTTCTACACCTAGTTACTTCTGGCTTTCTAATTAAACAAATTTCCTCCAAATTGAATTAACATGCGCAGATTGTTTTCCCAATTATTTTGACAACATTCGCTGCTACTAGTGTGTCTTAGGACTATTGGTCTTGAGTCTCAATCATTCGATAATTTCCAGTTTATTTAATGTGTTTCAGTGTTAAACTCTGTATGACTATATAGAGTACTATTGACTTGATTTAAGTATAGCTGGCGTTTGGTGTAATTATTTTTGACTATTGGTCTCATGTATACATCGACAAATTTCCTTTTTTTGTGCTTTTCAGTTTCATTCAGTGTACCTCTGCATTAACCTGCTTACTGTATGGTTAGGAGTCTCCGCAGTGTTGACCTTTTTCCTATGGAATTAGTTTTCTTCAAATTGTTTTTTTAAGATGTTACGAAAATTTTTGACTCCTCCATGTTGCAGGTTGTACCAGATACTTTGGTACTTTAACGTCTTCTGGCTACAAATTTTGATTTTTCTCCTTTCCAGTTTCATCTGGCGACTGATTCTGTATTGGCCAGATGTATGTAAGGCTGGATCGCTCTTTCCGTAGTATTGGCCTTTTTCTTGAGGTTTTCGATTCTATGTATCATGGATCTGTCCAGATTATTTAGATTGCTTCGCAGAACAGAGAACTACGTATTTTCGCCTTTGTGGTATTCTAAGATCAACATATATATGGATCTGTCCAGATTGTTTAGATTGCTTCGCAGAACAAAGAACTACGTATTTTCGCCTTTGTGGTATTCTAAGATCAACATATATACTGCGTGTCTGAGTAAACGGGTTACCCACAAAATTTGGGAAACTTTATCTTTTTACTTTTCTTATTCATATCAAATTAAATCTTGTGTATTGTGAGTAGTCGGTTACCATTTCACTTATAGTTATAACGATAATTAAATTATAGAGTTAACAAAATGCAAGTATCACTCGTTTCAATGTGTGCTGTCATTACTGTTCTGGAGGACACTCATCATAGAAGTGATCACGTTTTGGATGTCCCTTTGGGAAAAAGTGGTCCATTCCTCAATGAGAGCCATTCCAAGCTTTTTACATATTTTTGGAATATATGCTCCATATATCCTCAAAATGGTTAAGGTGTAGACTTTAAGCAGGCCAGTCCATTTTTGGAATACTAATATCTTCAAGATACTGTGTTAACAATCCTTGCCGTATGTGGTCTCGTATTATTTTGATTTAGAAGAAAACCATTTCCAATAAACCCAGCAAATGACTATCACTTGATGTAGAATCTCCATTTTGTATCTGTGTGCTGTAAGTGCACCTATCTCAATTAAGACGAGATCCGTGTGTGCTTCAAAAGAAATCCCTGCCCAAAACATTACTGTTACTGAGCCACCACCAAAAGCAACCAATACTTTTTTAATTGCCCAATTGACATGTTCAACGGGTAAATGCAAGTTTGCTATTTTGTGAACAGCAGTATAGAACAGCCTCGTTGCTGGATATTAAGCTATCAAAAACTGATTTCTTAACCTTTATCGAAGAGTAGAAAAGCTGATTAGTGACTTTCCATATTTTTCTGTCGATATTTAGAAATACACTTGTAAGGAGGCAAGTGTAACACCAAGATATCTCAGATATCAGAATCTCTTTAGAACACTTCAATCGTTCACAAAGTTCAAAGTTGATTCGTAAATAATGAGTTCTCAGAATTTTATGGTTTAATAGGTTTTGCGGATTCGTTTATTCACTTTACAGACTCGGTCTAGCTTCTAAATATACGTGATAATTCATTTAATTTAATTAACAAATTAAACGAAAATGAAGAAATATATATATATATATATATATATATATATAATATCTATATATATATATATATATATATATATAATTTCCTAAATTTTTTGGGTGGTACGTTTTCTATGACGCGCAGTGTAGTTATGGATAATAGTAAATTTTATGACTGTATAGTTTAAATTACAGAGGTTGTGGCAACTGGTCTTCAGCGAAGAAAAATGAAGTGAACATGGACATTCTTCCAAATCTCAGTGTACCTAACCTAACATTTGACATTTTTCCATCAGTCTCGATAAAAGAGGAAATTGAATTGATATCGTAAAAGACAAGCAATGCTCTTAAGGGGAAAGGAAAATATTGTGGACGTAGTAATAATCTTCGTGAGGCTTTTTTTATAGACTGGTGTGACTATATTACGTTTTAGTAGGGACAACAGCTTTTATTCTTATTAGAGAATGAAACCAGAAAATATCTAAAAAAGACGACCTGATTAAAAGACCAGAATAAAAATACTCTACTGTGATGTCAAAAATTTGTAATGAAGTAGCTAATTGCAAGAAGGAAATATTGGTAAAACAGATCACCAAGAAGAAGATGTAGGGATGAAAATAATCACATACAAAACCATGGGAACACAATCTACTCATTTTTACTGTCTACCGATAAGACACGATACTTTGTACAACACCTAGGCATATTTGCCTCCTTCGTTCAGTTAATTCTTTTTATTCTACATTTATATTCTAAATCACTTACCCAATTTTATTATGCACTAAGAAATTTTGCAATATATCACTAGAAAACACCAAAAATATAGTTCTAATTTCGCACCTAAATATTACAGTGTTCAGACAGTAAGAAAGAACATACTGAAATAATAAACGCAAACATACCACTTGACTTAACCTAATTTAAATTTGATGTAATGACATTTAAACAAAATGATCGAATTTAATTTTACAGGTGGCTCTAATTGTTCATACACTGTAACTCTCCATCACCTTATGTCATTTTGCGATTGGATTTAACGGATATATGGTCAAAACTAGGATTCTGGTATTTTTGGTATACCTGGTACTACAACGAATAACTAATATACAAACCTATAATTCTACTTCATAAATAACTAGTTTATCAAATTGTAATCACGTGTTTCGTTTATATAGGTCTGTGATATTATTTGGAGAGGGGCTTCGAAATTGGAATGAATGGTCTGAATAAATAAGTCGTACAAAGGCAGAATTTAGGTAAATCTATAGCTAGCTCATTAACATGTTTCCTTGTACAAGCACAAAACACAAGTTTTTTTGTAATTTAAAAGTCATATTGAATGCATTTTTGTTCGCATGCATGATGAGTGTTAAATGAATGTATTACTTGATTTTAGGTAATATCACTAGAAGCAGTTATGTTTAATATATCGTTGAAAGCGATTGTTTTCTAATAAATAATATTTATAGAAAGTTAACTATTTTGTTGAATCCTTTTATTCCCACTTAATTTGTGCTCGATATTCCAAATAGACAGTGAATTTTTAAAGTCTATGATTACGTTAGATGTGTTATAACGTGTCTCTCAGCTACTTTCGTGATACTTACGAAACGTAACGAGTTGTTCTAAAAATAGCTACGACAGTAACACGTACTGGAGATCCTCAACAGATGACCTCACTACCTTCTCCCTTCCATAGTATAATAGTAGAGTAAGAAATACTCAAACACGTGCTTACAACTTATTGAGTTGAGTAGGTATACTGTAACTGATTGATATTAAACTTCGATCAAAGTCTATTAAAAGTCGATCAGGAAACGCAAAGGTGGAGATATTTAGCTGATTCTAAACCCGATCCTATAGTCTAGCCTCCTGAGCTATCCCTTTCTTATCTACGGTTCGGTGTGACCTGGATTCGTATTTACGTATTATCCAACAAGCGAGAGCTGGCAAGTTGTGCGTAGAATAAATTGAAAAGTGGAAGGGATTGCTCATTTCTATTGCAGTCGGCTAGGAGTTCACATCGTGTAATTAGTGCTAGATTTCTGACAGTGTTGTCAAATATTTACATTTTTATTTGGAGTGGCCCTATATTATAAACTATTATTTATATTTATTAAAATGGCAAGTGTATTAAAATGCAAACCTTTGGGATCTCAAGCACGAGAAATAATTTTCAATGTTTATAAGTTTACAACCGAAGAAGCTAATGCAGATAAAGTCTTAGTTGATTTAAAAAAGATACAAGTACGTGTGGCTCAATTTACTGGTAATTATAATACTCATTTTTAAAATAAATTCAGATTTAAATAATTTAATTTAAGTTACAATCGATAAAATTATAATCAATAAATAAATAAAAACTTGCAGAACAAAAAAATAGCAGTAAATAATAAGTAAACAATGGATCAGTGAATTAGTACTTTACAGTTCACTATTATTGATAATACATGTTTATTTACTACAGATATGCTGGACACTTTAATTATACATTTGAATACGTTGCATTTTTCATAAATGGGAAACGAAATATGATATTGTAAGCAATAACATCACAATATAAAAGGCCGATAATACTTGAGTTTACCGTCTGGTCTTAGAAAAATAAACAAAGAATGTGTGTTCTGTGTAGTGTCTAGTTTAGTGTTTAGTATAACCCGACAAGCCAGAGCTGGCGGGTCACCTGCGCTCAAATAGAAAAGGAATTATTCTAAGAGAGATAGGAGAGGTACTTAATCGCTGGTGTCACGAACGCGTAGTTGCCGTATCAAAAATTTAGTTTGGATCTAAAAAATTACGTTAGTAGATACACGTTTTATACTTACCATATTATTATGTTAAACAATTAATGCAAAAGGTTTGACCAATTTTTGAATTAAATTTATAATTAAAATAAATGTTAACTATAACTCGATTATAAAAGTTTTGAATTGATGATTTCTTTTATTTAAAACTAAAAAATTAATCATTTATATATATATATATATATAATATTATATATATATATATATATATATATATATTATATATATAATATATATATATATATAATATATAATATATATAATATATATATATATAATATATATTATATTATATATATATATATTATAATATATATATATATATATAATATATATATTGTTGTGATATTTCAAGTCTTGGTGCGCCAAGCAATTAATTAGCTAATTAATTAATTAAAATTATTTAAATGATATGATTATGACTCTATCACACTTTTTAATTCTCTTATCTCAGGGTTAAATTCGTGCTTCAATATCTATGCTATTACATGTGAAAGGTAAGGTCCAAAGAATACCGGAATAATAAAAAACATATATGATCTAACATTATATATTGAAATAAAAATAACGAAATAAAATTCACACTCAAATGTTTTCAATAAACAATATCTCATATAATGATTCTAAAAATTTTGTTCTACGTTCGTGAACCTTCACAATTAATGGTACAAACAATATTAGTTGAAATCTCAAAATCCCAAATATTATTCTAAATCTCCCAATCAAAATATTTATATCCTTTCTAAATTAAGTGTAAAAATTGTGTTATCAATCAAAGAAAAACTGCAGAAACAAAACTATCTCTCTCTGATGATGAGTGGTCCAAATCCTTGTTCCTTGTAGACTATATTATCTACTCTCAGCCGCTCCCTAGGTAATCAGCAATCTTACAACAAATAATTGCAAGTTTATCGTCCTTAATGATCTCCTTCAAATGCACGAATCGTTCAAATTATGCTAGCTTCTTCTTCTCTCAATAAACTGAATCTCTCGTTGGCCTGAGTGAAAAATGACTCTTGGAATATCTTTTCTTTACGATAAACTGAATCTCTCGTTGGCCTGAACAGTGACTCTTGGAATATAAGTAGAAAAATATGACTTACAATTTTTTACTGGATCAGCTTCTGTCAGATACACTAACTACACGAAAACTCACAAACTTTCACTGCTACTGCTTCCTACCTCTGGGAAACTACCCGAGAAACAACGGCCGTTCGCCTTGCACCCTTGGAAACCAACTGATTATCTTTTCTCTCTCAAAAATCTAGCTAAACTTTCATTCCTACATACCTATCCCACCTTTTTTAATCTCCGCCAATCAAAGCTCGTCACAATTCTCCCATTTTTTCATTTCGATAACAAACAAATTTTTACCTATAATTATAAAATTTCCTAAAACTTATTTACAAATAATATTTTTCTACAATTCTTAAAAACTAACAAAAACCTCTTTCTAAAATCTATTCTATTGTCCTTAATCACTGCATTAATGTATTTGGAAAACCCGGTTCAATTGTCTTTGGATTTCACTTAAAATTATGCGGGTCACTCAAGTATATTATAACAAAGAAAATAATTTATGCATAGCTTACATTTTGTTTAATACAGGTAATCCAAAAATTTAAAGACTTTCCTTCTTCGAAATGTTTGTTGGTTATTATCCTACTTATCTAAATTATTTTAATGTTTTTGAACTTTGAAATATTTTAAACAAACCAATATTTTTCTCGATTTTACATATCATGACAATATATATATATATATATTATATAATATATATATATATATATATATATATATATTATATATATATTGTCATGATATGGGACATAGGGATATAGTTACGGACATAGGGAAAATAATCTTGGAAGGATTTTGTTTATTAAAATGGGAAATTTTGCTATTACGAAATAAACGGAAATTTGACTTGGCAACAAGATTGCTTTGGATAGGAGAAAAAACGAGAGGTTTGCGTTGAAAAAGTAACGTTGACAGGAACGTCACTCTCTTTAGAATTTCCGACGGAAGAACAACTTTTTTGAGAGCTTCGCCAGTGCGGGTAATAGAAAAAATTTATGCAGTAAAAAGTCAGTCAAGTATTGAGGTTTTTGTGTTGTGCTGCTGGGACCGAGAAAGGTAGAATTAATATTACCTAAAGGTAGTCTTCGTGGTTTTTTCCTGGTGGGCCATATAGAAGCAGTTCAAGAGCCCTGAGAAGGAACCTTACCAAAGCTTATGTAAGTTTGTTTCTTTGTTGTAAAAATTACCGTAAACAATATATATATATATATATATATATATATATATATATTATATATATAATATATATATATATATATATATATATTGTTACGGTAATTATATATATATATATATATATTATATATATATATATATATATATATTATATATATAGATATATATATATATATATATAATTAATGGATTCGACCGTTACTTGATGGAAATTCATTTTATGTAACAATAAAACACTGAAAACTTTGTTTTCAAACTTCCACAAAATTTATTTTAAATATTATCACTACAGCTGTTTCGGCTGATTGCCTTTCTCAAGTGATCTATTTTGGTTTGTGTTTACAAATTTATAGTCTCTAATGAAATAGGTTGAGGAGGGGAGAACTGTTTGTCTCAAGTTGGTCATTCAGAATTATATCTGTGTTTTTTAATTTGTTGATTTCCATAGATTCTAACAAAGATAGCTTAAGGCCTTTATTTTGAATGTGAAGAATTTTAAATTCGTCATTAAAATAATGATTATGATCTAGAAGCCCTTTTATATTCTGCTATTTGTTTTATTAAAGTTTCTACCAGTTTGACCGATGTAAGTTTTTGGGCAGTCGCCACATTGGAGTTTGTATACACCACTATTTAAGTGTTTTTTAATTTGTTATTAATTTAATGTTTTAAAATAACAAGAGCCAAAATAAAAAACACTTAAATAGTGGTGTATACAAACTCCAATGTGGCGACTGCCCAAAAACTTACATCGGTCAAACTGGTAGAAACTTTGATAAACGAATAGCAGAACATAAAAGGGCTTTCAAGAATAGAAAAACAGATTCGACATACGCACTTCACCTTCTAGATCATAATCATTCTTTTAATGACAAATTTAAAATTCTTCACATTCAAAATAAAGGCCTTAAGCTATCTTTGTTAGAATCTATGGAAATCAACAAATTAAAAAACACAGATATAATTCTGAATGACCAACTTGAGACAAACAGTTCTCCCCTCCTCAACCTATTTCATTAGAGACTATAAATTTGTAAACCCAAGCCAAAATAGATCACTTGAGAAAGGCAATCAGCCGAAACAGCTGTAGTGATAATATTTAAAATAAATTTTGTGGAAGTTTGAAAACAAAGTTTTCAGTGTTTTATTGTTACATATATATATATATATATATATATATAATATATATATTATATATATATATATATATATATAAATATATTTATATATATATATATATATATAAACGACCAACTTACGCCGACCGAAACCAAGCACTTCCTCTATGCTGACGATCTTGCAATATATGCTCAAGGAATAGTTTTGAAGAAGTGGAAGAGAACCTCGAAACTGCCTTAAAAACAATGACAGCATACTACCCGCAGAAATCCCTGAGGCCCAATCCCTCTAAAACTCAAGTCGGCGCTTTCCACCTTCGCGCAAAGGATGCCAAGCGAAAACTCCAAATTGCGTGGAATGGTAATATATTAGAACACACAAACAAGCCTATATATCTTGGAGTAACTCTGGACCGGTCCCTGACCTACAGACAACATTGCATAAAAAACGAGAGGAAAAGTAACAACTAGGAACAGCATTCTCAAAAAGCTAACGGGAAGTAAATGGGGCGCACGTCCTGGCGTTTTAAGAACAACGGCACAGGCAGTGTGTTTCTCAACTACTGCCCACACCAAACAAGTTGATGCTGCGCTAAATGAGACATGCGGGATAGTAATGAGGTGCATGAGACTAACACCACTTTCAAATCTATATAAAGCAGCGGATTTTTCAGAACCCTCAACACGCAGAGGCGTTGCAGAGCACATAGAGAAAATTAAACAGTTCGCTTTGTGGTTGAGCTGCAACCAGCTCAACCACAAAGCTCGAACACCACGAAAGCAACTAAAATCTAAGAAAAGCTTACTTGGAACAGTATGAACAGAGCTTACTAATGAACCGCCTGAGTATTTTCCTCTTCCCCAGGTTTAATGGAACGGCCAGTTCGTAGATTTTAAAACGTGGAAAACTATGAAAGGATAAGAACGGGGGTCGCTCCAGTAAAATCAAACATGGCAAAATGGGAAAAAATCGACCAAGATGATGTGAACTGTGACTGTGGAGAAACACAGAATATGGAACATCTTAAATGCAGAAACTGTCCTTATCGATGTACCCTCGAAGATTTGTGGCTCGCCAACAAAGATGGAACCGACGTAGCTCGATACTGGGTCGAAATTTTATGAATTACATGTCCGGACACGATAAAATAAAGTAAGTACGTTATCAGAAAGCTCAATCTAAAACCGATATCAACTGAATGCATTCATGTGTGCCATATTCTAACATTACTCATTTCTGAACGCATTTTTTTTAAAATTTATGTATACTGTTTCCAGAGCTGCCAGGATTCTTCAGCTCCTGGCATACCTTTGAAGGTATTGTCCAACTAGAAGTCATAGATAGGGTTGAACCTAATGATGAAATGCTAATTGAAAATGTAGAAAAAAACATTGACGAAACTACAGACCTTCACTTCGCACCTTCACTTCAAAGGAAGATTGGAAGCAAACTAAAAATAAAATGCTACCGATAACGGACGGATAATGGGTAAGGCTTACGTTGGGTTCACTAAAGGTAAAGATAATGTATTTCGGTATAATACTGAAAAAAAAAAAGAAAATTGGGATTCCAACCGTGTCCCTAAGCGATGTAAAAACTCCTCTAAGAGAAACTGCAGATAGTTCACAGAAAAAATGAAGATGGACATTTTCAATTCCTTTTGGAAACAAGTTAAATTGGGACCAACGAAAAATTTATGTTTGTTCGCATGTCGAAAGATACTGTGTAGCTTGGTAAACTACAGGAGACTCAAGCAGGAAAGAGGGAGCTCTACGTGTGCATTAACCAATGCAAATGAGAAACTTACTGCTTGCAGGACTGCAGGTCCTGCTTGCAGGACGCAATGCGACCTGAAACTGAGTACTTGAATAAGTCCAGAATAGATATAATCCACAGAGTCAAACTGTTTGATGCTTCCAAAAAATTTCTGAACGAATTTTTTGACAAATACCCTGAACAACCGTCGCAAAATGTAAGGAAAGATTCCAATAAGCTTTATATGTAAGAAAATTTTACTTCTATAAAACAAAAGGTATATGAAGCAGAATGCAACAAGAGCAAAACTGACGCTTTAGGGATATTTGAATTTGAGAAAAAATATACCAGTCTAAAAAAGATTAGTTTATGTATTCAACATGTGAATGAAAATTTGAATGATGATGCCTGGCAATACTTGTTGTGAAAGGAAAGGTAAGAAACGTGACAAAGAAATGTAAAAATAGCTCCACATTTGAACGCAACTTCCATTTATTTCAAAATCAAATTAAGCTGTTATAACTTCTTTGTAACCTTTGATAATGTTATCAACCATGACTGTACCTGTTATTGGTTCACAGAAGTTGATGCCGCTCTACGTGTCCCAACTTTTGTGTCCTACATTGTGCACTACTTAAAATAAAAAGAGATAATTTAAAAAAAATGTTTGTCGTTAAAAATACTAATTATAAACGTCATACAGCGATAGTTGCACCTTCTAAAATTGGAATGCAGTATTAGCCAATGCACCAATCAATTTATCAATGGTATAGAATGTACCAATTCCTCAGTTGAAAAATTGAAAGCTACACAGAAATCTTACGATTTTATTATGCTGTCAAACCAGTTATAGTCCAGGAAATGAAGCATTTCACCCTCGCAATTTTTTCGTGCTGCGTGGATTGACTTGCAATTTAACAGAAGGTAGGTAATAGCCTAAGGATCAAAATCTATATCGAACCAAAGTGCGCCAAAGCCTAGGGGGTGGTTGCCACCCCATCTTCGGGGTGAAATTTTTTTTTTACGTTTTAACTACAGGTTTCGAGTAAAAAAGTGATTCTAAAACAAAAAATGTGCTATACATTTTTTTAAAAAATGATATTTTTCAAGTTATTCGCGATTGAAAGTAATAACTTTTAGACGAAAAAAATCCACGTTTTTAATCGATTTGGTGCATAATAACTCACATAACCACATAACTCGAAAATGGTGCATTTTATCAAAAAAATTGTAGAGAACAAATTTGTAGCTTTTAAAAAGGCAACTACAATTCATTTTTTAAAATATTTTTGCGATATAATAGGAACCGAAATACGGCCTATCAATGTTCAGGCGGTTTTCTTCAAATGGCAAATTTGAAAGATTCAAAGTCAAATATCGGGAAAATGATGCATTTTTGGAAGAAAACTCACAAAACCTTTTTTAAAAGAGCATAAATAGACCTATCATAAAAAAAGACTCTAGCTCAAAAATTGTCAAGGTCAATACCTCATTTTTACGAAAAAATCGATGCAAACAACCCCCTAACCACCCCCATAATTAAAATAGATCTTCACCCTTCTGCAATTCCCTTTGTACATGTATTGTTAATTACGTCCAAGAAGTTTGACCCATTTTAAAATGCTTAGTTTTAGAAAAAGTACAGCTTAAAGCGAGAAACGATTTACAATTTCATATTTTTTACCATTCTTTTTTTAAATATGCCCGAAAATACTGAATATATGAAAAAAATAAAAATTACCAAATTGTAGCTTTTTTAATTACTAAAATTATCCTTTATTTAGATTTGTTGTACAATGAATATTTGGCGAGATATAGCCGTTTAAAGCATCGATTTACGATCAAGCACCATCTTTTTCGAGCCCTTTAAACTCTCCCCATTTAAAAACCAAGGGTTCCAAAAACATTTAATTCACAGATCCTTGTAGCTCTTAAAAACCTCTACAAATCGTTTTTGAAGAAACACTCTATCGGTAAAAATTAAAGGAAATACGAAAGGTAAAAAAAACAGTTAATTTTTTTCCGAAAAATTCCATTAGTATAGTACAGTACATTTCGGAGCATAATAATCTACAAAACCGGTATATTAGCTAGTGGGGCGTTATACATTCGAAATTTTAAGCGTTCTTATTTTGAAATCCCATACAACAGAATAAAACATCTGCTCATATGTCTAGGGCTTGGCAATGAAAATATCAGAGCAACAGATTAGGGATGGTGTTCCAAAATGGTTTGTTATTATCCGTACGCATGAACAAACAACCTGCACCCGATGAACTTTTGAAAATTATTTTTTTGCCGATGCAAAAAAGGATGCGGCGTTTCATGTGGGTGCAGAAAAGTTGGCTTATACTGTAACTCTACTTGTTCTGGGTGCTCAGGTGAAGGGTGCAATGACAGTCCACCAATAATTGAAGAAGATGAGGATGACATAGATCACGATAAAGATGTAATTGATGACGAATAAAAATAATATTATAATTGTTTTACCTATAAATGTAAATATTTTCAACTATTTATGTAAATGTCTAAGAATATATGGTGCCTTTTTATGTTGATAAATTTTTTTGTATTTAATTCTACTTTTTTCAATTTATTTATTTATTTATTTATTTATTGACGGGGCTAAACCCCTTTTCAGTTTTTGTACAATATGTATAAAATACAGTAAGATACATAAGCTAGCTACAACAGTTTTTTAACATGTTTTTTAAATGATGCAGTTGAAGTATTAAATAATTCTAAATCTGTTTGGTAATTGTTCGCCGTACGTAACATTCTAGAAATTACTTCATTAAATCCATAATTAGTAGAATGGAAATCTACAAAAAACAGGTCAGAATTACGGGTTCTTCGCATAGGTATATTAAATGAGATTAAACCCAAAATTTCAGGGCAATTAATAAATCCATTTAGAAGCTTATGCAAAAAATATAATTCGAATTCAGTTCTTCTTGTCTCTAATTTGTTCATTTTAAGTTGATTAAGAATATAACTGTAATTATAGTCTCCACGTCTTAAACCCATTTTATAACCACATATCCTTAAAAATCTGTTTTGAACTTTTTCTAATTGAGTTTTCTGGGTATTATAAAAAGGACACCATATAATACTACAGTATTCTATAATTGATCGCACTAGCGAACAATATAATATTTTAAACGTAAAAACTGAAAAGTCCTTTGAATTTCTCTGGATAAATCCTAACATTTTAAGGGCACGTAAAGTTATGTCATTAATATGATCATTAAAGCTGAGTTTTCTATCCAGTGTTATACCCAAATCTCGTATCTGACGTATCTCTTGCAGAACCGTACCATTAAGTGTGTAATTATTATTAAAAGAAGCCTGCGTTTTACTAAACGTGATTTTAAAACATTTTTTTAGATTTAAGTTTAAAACATTTACTTCACACCAACGTGAAAAATTATTTAAGGACAACTGCAAACATTCACAATCAAAGAGGCAAGCAATAGATCTGAAGATTTTTATGTCATCAGCGAATAATAGAAATTGGTCGGAGTTAATTACTGTTTGTAAATCGTTAACAAATATATTAAAAAGCAGTGGACCCAAATGAGAACCTTGTGGAACACCTGATGTTATATGAATTGGTTTTGACAAAAAACTATCATATTTAACCATTTGAGAACGATTAGACAAATAATGTTTAATCCAATTTGAGATATTATCGCTAATGCCATAGCCACAAAGTTTGGCAATCAAGATCTCATGATTGACTTTATCAAAAGCTTTTGAGAAATCAGCATAGATTGAATCAACCTGAAAACCAGACTCCAACGAGTTAATGATAAAATTTGTATAATACACGAGATTTGTAACTGTGGATTTACCTTGGCTAAAACCATGTTGTTCACCAATTATTATGTTTTTACAATCAAAACTTAATATTCTATTTACAAACAAATCTAATAGTTTTGGTAACTGTGACTGTATACAAACTGCACGGTAATTTTCAGCATTATCTTTCTGACCAGACTTGAAAATTGGTGTTAAAAAACTAGATTTCCAGAAATCAGGAAATATCTCTGATGTTAGTGATAGGTTAAATAAATGGTGTATTGGATCTGCCAAAGTGTATACACATTTTTTTTAAAAAATACAATGGAACTTCGTCAGGTCCCTTGGTAAGTTTCCACGGGCTACTCAGAATTTCATCAATTATTTCCTTAATGTCAACAACATAATTGCTTAAATTCGAAGATTTCTCAAATTTAAAAATAGGAATTTGATTAACTATAACATCATTGTAGACAGTTGAAAAAAATTTCGCAAAAATATCAACGATTTCTTGACTATTTTCCCAGTATAATCACCATACTTAATAACTGATGGTAACATATGTGATTTTCTTTTATTATTTATAAATTTCCAGAATGATCTAGGGTTTTCAGATATATTGTTTTCAGTTTCCTGAACATGTCGTTTATATAGTGAATTCGTAAGTTCTTTACACTGAGTTCTAAAACTTGAAAATATATATTATAATCTTCTTCCCTACCTGTCTGTTTGTATGTTTTATGAGCAGTTTTCTTTTTTAATATTAGCGATTTTAGATCACAGTTATACCAATTAGGATATGTGGATGTTTTATATTTTTTAATGGGTACAAAACTATGTATTAAATTGTATAGGATTTCATAGAAGGTTTCAATAGCCTCATTGATATTTTTGTTGATGAAAACTAATTTCCAATCAATCTCAGCCAAAAGATAATTTATGCTAAAGTAATCACCATTTTTGAAATCTACAAAGTATTCTTCATAATTTAAAGTTGATGAGTTGACATTAACAAACAATTCGAAAGAAACTGGAGTATGATGAACACTTTTGTCAAACAAGGGATCTGATGGTTCCGACACAATTATATTAGGTAAACTAGAAAAAAACTAAGTCAAGAAAAGTATTTCTGCTATTAGGTATCACATTAATTTGAGATAAATTACAATAACTGGCAGTATTACATAAATCATTAGCAGGAGCATTGGGAATACATTGAACTCTTATTCCAAATTCATCATTTATCAATTGAACATTGGGTAAGTTATAATCACCGCATATAATCAAATCACTATCTGGAAAGTTTTCAAAAATAAATTCAACACTGCTACAATGATCAATGTAACACTGCTGTTCAGACGCAGGAGGGATGTACACAGAACCCAAAATAAGCATTTGATTGTGACACTTAAATGACACAAAAACTTGTTCAATATTATTTTGTGGTATAACAACTTCACACACTTGTAAATATTTAGATGTAGCTATCAGAACACCTCCTCCACGTTGCTTATGACTCGTTAGATGATTTCTATCAACTCTAAAAATGCTGTAATTGGAAAGTCCCAACTCAGCATCATCAAAGCCAGAATTAACTAGTTTCCAGAATTTAACCAGGTTTCAACTAGTAAAATTATATTATAATCAGAACAAGCAACCACTTGTTGTAAGTCTTTAAGCTTGGTACGTAAGCCTCCTATATTCTAAAAATAAATGTTCAATAAAGTTTTTTCAGGATTCTTTTTGAAAGATTTTGATTGCTAAAATTGATACTTATAACTTTTTCTTTACTTTTAGTTAACTGTTTTAAATAACAAGAACAGTTTATATCAAAAACGTGATGATTAACATCAATATCATTTATTTTCATAATATCCTTAGCGTACGTACAGTTAGAACATTTAAAATTAGTTGTATTATTACATTCATCCTTTTTATGTTTACCCCCACAGAGAGGACAAACGTAATTTTTTGATTCACATTTGTCCGAAAAGTGGCCAAATCTCCAACATCGGAAACACCTAATTACACTTATAAATTCGAAAAAAATGATAACTGTTCCATCCAATATGAACTTTTTGATTGTTAGAAATTAAATAATTAAATTGCTTAGGAGAAAGTTCAATTATTAGAATTTACATTCTTTCCTCTACTTCTGTTAGATTTAAATTTGTGAATAATTTTAATATCAGTTTGAATCGAATCATCCGGTAAATTTTGAGTTAGAAATTTATTAATAATTCACCATTATCATTCAAGTTATTAGGATTAACATCAATGATTTTAATTTTAGGTTTATTCAATTTGCCAACTTTTATTTCATATTCTGCACCCAAATGCCGTTCTACATTACTTTTTAAAATTTCCAACGATTTCTTGTCTTGACAGTGAATCATAACACGACCATTTGCTCCTTCCTTTACCTCAGCTAAAGAAACAGCCATATCAGCTGGACAAAGTTTTTTGTGTAAGTACACTTTTTGTAACCGAAACTATTTTGGTTCAGGTTTTGTGGTTTTATAATTAAGGGTTCTTTTTTTTTAATTTTCACAACATCAGCCCAAGATTTTCCATCAGATTTTGAAAGTGAAGATGAATTTGATGATTCCAGTAAATCAATTAACTTACTAGCTTTTTCAATTAGTTCAATATTTCTATCCGCTTTTTTGTTGATAATATCATTAAACTTCGTTCTGAAGCTATTTTCTTGTGGCATTGTAAATTTGTTTAATGTACTATCATTGTAAAAAACAAAAAACAAAATTTGTTTAATTTACTATCATTAAACTTCGGTAGACAGTCATTACAAAACCATTTACAGTTATCACAATCTTGTTTAATCTTCAAAAGTTGTTCTTTTACTTTAGCAAAATGAAGGTGATAATATATTTATTACAAAAATCACAAACTATAAATTTTGTATTCACTATTGTCAGAGCAAGCAACACACGTCTTACCGCTAGCAGACATTTCAGCTGACTCCTTTTATAAACTAATTTATATCTTATAAATTAGTTTAAAAAAACTGCAATGTTGTAAAGGGTGATTTTCAAAAGTTGAAAAGTTGCAAAATTTTGGCAAAAAATTGTTTTCACCTATAGCACTCATAACAATTGATTTTTAAGGGTTGAAAATGTATGAATTTGTATTTTAAAGTATAAAAAATCACTATTTAACTAATCCAAACCAAATTTCACTCATCTTAAGATTTGTAATATTATTTTACAATTTTTGAAAATTAGTGTAGTTTTCACCCCTAAGAACAATCAGGGTGAGTTGAGCTTAATTCCAAATTTTATGCAAATCGTTCCAAGGTGAAATCATTTTCTTCGCATTACTAATTTTTTTATATTAATCTCTAATAAGGGTCGCTTTTTAAGGGTTGAAATATGATGGAACTTTATTCAAAAGCACGAAACTATCATTATTTAATTAATTCAAACCAAATTTTACCCATATTCAGGTTTAATTATGTTATTTTATAATTTTTGACAATTAGGGGTAGTTTTCACCCCTAAGAACAATCAGGGTTCGTCGACATGACATAAACTATAAAGCAGCGGGTGAATTAAGGATAAATCCAAATTTTTAACCAAATCGATCCAAGGCGAAATCATTTTTTTAGAATTAGTAATTTTTTTACATTAATCTCTAACAAGGGTTGCTTTTTAAGGGTTGAAATATGATGGAACTCTATTCAAAAGTATATAAATAATCATTATTTAACTCATTCAAACCAAATCTTACCCATATTCAGGTTTAATATGTTATTTTATAATTTTTGACAATTAGGGGTAGTTTTCACCCCTAAAACCCATCAGCGCACTTCGGTTCGATATAGATTTTGTTCCTTGGACTATCACCTACTTTCTGTTAAAATTTCAACTGGATACATGCAGGACGAAAAAATTGCGAGGTTTTAACTTTTTTCGAGCTTCATTTCCTGAACTATTATCGCTTCCTTAGACAAACCCGTCTTACGTAAACAACATTATTGCGAGACAGATAGTTGAACGATATTTTATACAATGTCTATACCCAGGTATGGATTTATTTTTGTCCAAGTTTTATATTGGTCCACTATTTCAAATGCAGTTCAAACAGACATGTAGACATGCAGTTCAAACAGATATGTTCCCTATGTATAATTTGTCCCTTGTGTCAATGACTACTAAAATATTGTGTGTTTATTAATTCAGTTTTCATAGATAGGTACATTAAAGATTTTATATTTATCTTTTGAAAAATACGTTATTTTATTTGAATTTTCAATTTAGTGTATTTACATACCTATAATAATTTATTTCAATAGTACCTATCTAACTAAATATTTAGGTACCCTATATAATTATTCAAATCTTGCATATCTAACTCATGCCGAAAAAAGAATCTTTGATGTGCGGATAATTATTAGAGTATGCGTTTTATTTAGAATGCCGATAATGGGGACTCGGGATACTTTTCATTTTGTTAATATTTTAAATATTATGTTTGTTTTAGGATAAAATAAATATTTTATTCGTAATTGTGATATATTTTATTAGCCCAAACCATAATCTAAATACAGGTTGTTCGGGCAATTTGGTTACTAAACTAATTAAAATGAAGTTCCATTGTGCTTACCGTGCTAAAGGCGCCGATAACAGGTATATTTACATATATATATATATATATATATATATATATTATATATATATATATATATATATATTATATATTATATATAATATATATATATATATATATATATATATATATATGTATATTATGACTTGGTTTAGACCCGAATCGTTCGATTGTGTTATATCCGCCTACCTACGTTTTTGTGCGAAAGTGGGGTTAGTTTGCAAATGCGACGAAGAATTCGTTTCTCAAAGTAGTGTTTTATTTGTTGTCATGGCGTCAAACGTAAGTATTTATTTTGTTTATTTTTCAATGTGTATTTTTAGCGTTGATATGGAGATCATATTGTAAAATGGTTATTAATTACAGTGTTTTAAAAAAATTAATAACAAGTTTGAGATCTGGTGACACAGAACCGTATTTAGATGAATGTCATAATTGTGACCTTTGGGTCTCAATGACTACGTAGCTTACCTAAATATGTGTAAATAAATTAAATCTTTTTGTTACAGGTTTAAGTTCCAAAATTAACTTGGACGACATACGAGCCAATCCAGATAAAATCTACGACCTTTTGGATGATGTTGGTTCCGATTTTGAGTTCCAAAATGAAGACGACGATGAGTGGCAGCCTATACTTGAACCTACATGTCCTACTTATGAATCAGAAAATAGTGACTCTGATGATGATAACTCGATAAATGAAAATGTTGCTTCCACAAGTAATGCTTCAAATCCAATCGTAAAAAAGCATGAAAATAAAAACAACAAATGTCATAAAAGAGAGCAAAGTTTTACGTGGGAGAAAAGACCATTTCCTCAAGCAGATGTTTCAAATGAAGTAGTTGGAGATGTTGGAGAAATATTATCGCCATTTCAATATTTTGATAAATATTTACCACAAGCATTTTTTGATTTGGCCGCAGTACGTACAAATCAATACTACGTACACAAAAATGGTAATCTACTAAAACCGCATGTAACTTCTGAAGAAATTAAAAAGTTTTTTGGAATGCATGCAATTTTGGGATGCATTAAATATCCACAAATACGTATGTACTGGCAATCAAATTTTAGACTTCCTGTTGTAGCTGATACGATGTCAAGAAATCGTTTTTTTACACTCCGCACAAACTTCCATGTTGAAGATGAAAACAGGTCTCCAACGAAAACAAAAAAAATAATAAATTGTGGAAAGTTCAACCTATGATAGATTTTATTAGAAAAAGATGTAGAGAAATTGAAAGACCAACGGGAAATTATTCAATCGATGAACAAATGATACCATTTTTAGGCAGATGTGAACTGAAGCAGTACGTCAAAAACAAACCTAGGCCCGTGGGTTTGAAAAATTTTGTAATGACTACTTCGGCAGGTATTGTGACGGACTTCGAAATATATCAAGGTAACACATCTGCGTTCGCAAAATTCAAGAATTGTGGCCTAGGCTCCTCTGTCATATTATATTTCGCAAATACTTTACCGAAAGGAAGTCATATATTTTTTGACAGATATTTCAATTCTGTAACATTAATGACATTAATGGAGGAATTAAATAAAATTGGAGTGTATGGAACGGGTACCGTTATGATTAACAGATTACAAGCACCAGCAGCCTTCAAAAATGACAAAGAAATGCCTAGAGGAGAATCAGAACAGTTTACTAGATGTGATAGTCTAATGTGTCTTGTTAAGTGGAAAGACAATAAAGTTGTCCTGATGTTGTCTAATGTACTTAGTGTCGAGCCAGAAGCCGTAGTAAAAATATGGTGTAAATCTGAGAAACGTTTTGTCGAAGTTTCATGCCCTAATATTGTTAAAACATACAATCAGAATACGGGTGGGTTCGATACATGCGACCAAATGATGGAATTATATAGAACATATTTCAAAACTCGTAAGTGGCCATTCAAAGTAATTCTACACTTATTTGATTTGGCGATAGTAAACAGTTGGATGGAGTATATTAGGGACTGTAGGGCTAATGGTTATCGCAGGAAAGATATAATGGATTTTCTGTCATTCAGGATAGCTTTGGGAGAGTTTCTGATTGGAGGTTTGAGACCTAAAAGAAGTAATAACACAGAAGGTGCAGGGAGCGAAGATGGAGAAAATGAAGACAGATTGGAAAATCCGCAAAAGAAACTGAAACGATTTCCGGTTAAATTACCTGAACAAGATAAACGTTACGATGGTTATGAGCATTGGCCTCTGAATGATGATTTACAAAATCCGCTTTCTTGTCGGTTGGAAGCTTGTCAAAGCCGTTCACGCATACGTTGTAGTAAATGTAATATTTATTTATGTTTAAGTAAAAACAAAAATTGTTTCAAAGCATTTCATACGCGATAGTTTTAAGTAATATATGTTTACATTATGTATTAAGTTGTTCAATATATCTGCTGTCAATATTTTTGAATAAAATATTTTAATATCGTCTTTATTTCTTTATTTTACTCAGAAGTTTTTAAGTCCCAGAGTATACAATTGTGACTATCTCACAATTGTGAGGCTGTTTTGTATGAAACCAAGGCACACAATTGTGAGGGTCCTTAAAAACGTCCTGAGGGTCCTTAAAAAATTCTGAAAAAAATTGAATGTCATTTGCAACCCAAATACAGTAAAAACAAGACATTGGTATCCTTCTGCAAAACCTTATCTTGTCATGGGTCTGTAAAGGTATTATATATATTATATATATATATATATATTATATATATTATATATATATATATTATATATATATATATATATAATATATATATATATATATATATATTATATATGGTATATATATATAATATATATATATATATATTTATACATATAAATATATATTATATATTTATATATATATATATTATATATATATATATAATATATATATATTATATATATATATATATTATATATAGTGTGTCAATTTTAATGGGTGTGAACTACCACACAACTGCTGTTTGAAAGGAAAAAATTAATAACCATAGATTTCTATTTTATTTATTACTTAAAAAATGTTTTTTCTAACACTACACATAAACTTGCAAACATTAGAATGCATGCTTATTACAATGTCAATGTAATATAAAATAATTATTTAGTTGAGGAATTAAATACTAAAATACCTAAAATCTAATTTGAAATCCTTTGTAGTCTGGTCGTGCCAGGTTTTGCCAGTTGGTGAGATCACACTTTTCGATCTGACTGCCGGGGGAACCCGCGCTCGACAGCCACATCACCCTGCAAAAAATAATTCAGCATAAATAATAACCGATGACATGAATATGAAACTATATACAGGTTCATCAGGGAATGTTGTACACGGTATACAGAACTTATGCTAGTTTCTATTCTTTAATTCGTACCAAGCCGCGCGTCTACGTCACACGAGAACTAGAAATTCTCAATATAAGGTTCATTTATATACACTTTAATTGTATTAAATTTAAACTGTTTCGTTTTGCCGCAGTTATATTTCATTACATCCCGAAATCATCTAAAAACAGTCATAAAAACAACATTTTTTTCTATATTTAACATATATCTTAAACAGAAGTTCCCATCTGACTTTATGTAATAGCAGCTGTATGCGCAAGAGCATACCGTTAGTTCTGTATATCGTGGTTGTACGTAGGCTGTAAAGGTCAGTATTTTAACTGTATTTATTTCTTTATTTGCTTAAGCTCTGTTGTTTTGGTGTCTGCTCTGCCAGTGATGACTTGCTGTTCGAGAAATAACTCTCACTATTGTCGCTTTACCGTTGATATCTTCTGCTACAGCCGGAGATTATAGGCTCTTAAAAAAACTTATTAATTACATTTTAAAACTTACGATTTCCTTTGAGGAAGAGGAGGGTTCATGGGCCAGGCTAGCATCGTACCCATTATAAAAGAACACAAGACTCAAAGAACCAATATAAACCTCGAAACCAGATGGAACTTAAGATGACAAACCACGCAAAGAAAAGGAACATACGAAGGAAAAATAAGCCCACAATTAGATTTACAACATTAATCATTACTTCTTTTAACAACAAAGACCAACAATAACTGATAAATAAAATCATAGACATTTGTGCAATCCAAGAAACCAAGAAGAAAGGTAAAGACCAAAGAGACTATAACCAATAATTTCTAGCCTACTGTGGAGTGAAGAAAAGAAAAACAATTTAAAGACAACATACATAACTGCCGTTATAATATCTCCGAAAGAGTAATACATATGAACAACACAATGCACTACCAAAAATTAAATGTCATATCTAGTTATCGCTCAGAGGGCTGCAAATCTAAGGAGAAACTAGAGGCATTCTACAAACAAATTCAAACCATCCTGGATGAAATACCTCATGAAGAACCCTTAATTCTTATGGGTGACTAAACCATGTCAACGCAAATGGAGAACTCATGGTTAATCTCTATGCTTTAACGAACTGAGAATCAATAATACATTTTTCGACCATAAGCTCCAATATAAATATGCATTTAAAAACTTCAGGGGGCACAAATCTATGATTGATTTTATAGCCACTAATAGAAAAATCCACCAAAAGCAGATTCTAGATATCCGAACTTTAACCGCAGCAGACGCAGGGAGAGAACACAAACTAGTACTAGCAAAAATAAGAATGAAAATAACACCAAAACATTTTCTACGGGAAATCACCAAGACACCGACGAAAAATTCAATGTAGAATCACGGTGCAACGACTCTACAAGAGAAATGTACCAAAGGAGGCTAGCACAGAAGATACAGTTGAAACAAATAGACGATATTAAAGATATAAACGCGAGATGGGAGAAAATTAAAAACAACATTGAAGAAGCAGCAACAGAAGCTCTAGGAAATCGCAAAGTCATACTGAACAAAAGAAACAACAACAATACATCATGGTTCAGAAAAATAAATGAAAGAGAAATGTAAAGAGAAACGAGAGGCCCACAAGAAATACAAACCATCAAATACTCCAGAATCCCGAGACACCTATAGAAGAATACGAAATGAAACAAAGCAGTTGGTAATAAGAACAAAAAATGGAACAGTTTACAAAAAGTATGGAGAGCGACTTCTACGGTACCAAAAAACAAATATGGAGATTCATAAGAAATCAACGAATGGAAATGGAAATCAGCAAATGAATGGGAAAGATACCTGACGGAGCTGTTTAATGAAAGGAAAATAATAATCAACACAATAACTTACCTAAATTAAGACACGAAATAGAAATCAGCTTTTAGTAAGAAGAAATAAGTTTTTAGATCTATATATATATATTTATATATATATATAATATATATATATATATATATATATATATAATATATATAGACGAAATTAGCATAATAATATTATGAGTTTTTAATTAATAAACATTAAATAGTGATTAAAGAAATAATTTATAAGTTATAGACTAGAGAATATTATATAAAAATATTTATATGAGGGTATTTTTAAGAAATTAGCAAATAATAAGTATACAAAGTTTTATTTTATAATCATAATATATTTAAGTGAGCCATGTGCATGAGCAACCAAATATACACTAAATTGACACTGTATTATTATGACATGAGTGAATTTGAACTGAATAAGTAACATTTGAATAATAATTACGGATGTAAAATAGTGTTATGTATTAATTTAAGATGTTTAGTTTATATATAAATGTATATTCTGATCTGTAAAGCCTAAATGTCCATAAAATTCTCCATATAATAGCAAAGAATTCTCTGGAACATGTTATTAGAAAGAAGTTAATCCTATTTGCGGAGTAGATTATTCGAGAACATTCAGGTATTGTTGAAATATAACAAATTCGAACATGATTTATTGCTAGAATATTCGGGAACGATGAAAAGATATAAATACGATGTAATTTGGAACAAGGATTCTTAGACAATTTAAGACAGTATGAGAGTAAATTAGACAGTTCAAGACAGTATGAGATAAATTAGACAGTTCAAGACAGTAAGAGAGTAAATTAAGACAGTTACAGTTGGACAGTTACAGTAAGACAGTGCATTCATTAAACAGTCAATCATTCAGTCAGTTGATTAGTAAATATTACAAGCAGACACTATACAGTGGTCAGTATTGAAGTAATAATTATACAGTACAGTATGCAGTAATCAGCGATTCAAAGTTTTATAGTATTTGAAAGTATATTTGAAAGTATATCAAAATTATAATATCTATATGGTGACTGGAGATTATTAAGAAGAAAAAATAAGATTATAAGTAAGCAGCAAAGAAGAAAAAATAAATAAAGGAGAATATTTTACCCATTTATAAATGCTATTTAGAAGAAAAAATAATTTAAATTGGTAGAAGCTGATAATTAAAACATTATGGTGTATTTGGAAAAAGTAATTTCACAAAAACAAGAATAATCGAGGCTGAAAACGAAGATATTAAATGGTGATTAAAATCTTTATTTTGGAAAACAGTTTCATTTAGGCATTCAGTGACAGAAAGGTACCAAAATTTGTTAATATGATTTAATTATTGTAAGAATTTCAATTTTAAGATAGGTTGTTCTAAATTGATATTGTCTATATTAGATAATATATATATTATATATATATATATATATATATATATATATATATATATAATATAAATATAAATGAACTAGAAGTATTTGCTGACAAACAAGGAAGTAAATTTTCAATATTGGGTTTGCAGCAATAAAAATGATACGTGTACTCTTTTAAATTTTTATTCCGAGCTTTCGGACATGGTTATGTCCTTCATCAGGGAGCTACAAATGTGATGAATAGATAGTTTGTTACAAGTTTGTATAATTAATTACAGATTCGCTACTTACAAACTTAATGAGGTTGGATCATCAATGATTGTCTACAATGTCGATAAAACTTATCACAGTCTGTCATATTTTTACATAACACTTATTCCTATATTTAAAATTTTTAAAAATTACTTTATAATCACAAACACTTATTTATTATACACACATTTCTGACATTTTTATTTCTTAATTTTATTATATCGTCATTATGTTTTTTCTCAAGACAATTCAGTGGTTTTTATTATTAGATACTAGTACCAAATTATAGGCCTATCATTAGATGTATTGTGGCAGTATAAATTATTTTATATTTATTAATCATATAGAAGTGAAACTTTAACTTGTCAATGTTTCAACACAAAGTTTATTAAATTAACCCAAAGAAATAAGGTCATAATTCTAAAAATATTACAATTGAATATGATATTGTTTTGTATGACCCCAGTATCTGTGTGTACCTATACAAAAATTACTATATTTAAAAACAATTAAAAAAAGAAGAAGAGAACTTTCTAGGGCTCGAACCCACATCCACTGAACCATTCGCAGTGAAGCGAATGAGAACCGGCCGCCTAGCCCGCTTAGCTATCTGACCGACGGAAGAAGAGATACCAGCTATAAATTCACTCAAAAAATACAAAGTCATCAGGACCAGACGGAATAATAAATGAGCTTCTAAAACATGAAGGCGAAAGTATAACCCTAGATATGACAAAACTTATATAAAAACTAATATTGCAGTGCAAGATACCAGACGCATGGAGAACAGCATAATAATATCAATGTTCAAGAAAGGAGATAAAGAAGACCCAGCAATTATAGAGGTATAAATCTACTGAACACCACACTTAAGCTTATTACAAAAGGCCTAACCAACAAAATCAATAAACTAACAACATTATCAGATGAACAACAATGATTCAGATTCGAAAGATCCTGCGTAGACGCCGTATTTGTACTAAGACAAATCACATCCAAGTCGAAGACGTCTTACAACTATTGTATAAAAGAATCATACCAAACACTATTATACAACATCTACTTACATAATCGAATACAGGCAAAGATAAATGGAAAACTAACACAGTGTATACCAGTACAAAGCGAAGTCAGATAGGGTGACTCTTAAATAAAATAATGGACAAAATAATACAAGCATACCTAAAAGTAATGATTACAGAAAGGAGAACAAAGAAATCCAAATATTATGTTATGCAGACGACGCCACATTAATCACCGAGACAGAAGACGAGCTCCAAAGATTAACACATATCTTCAATCCAACAACCAAGAAATACATGATAATATCAGCAGAAAAAACAAATGTATGACAACAACTAAATACCCAATACGATGTAAAATCGAAATTGATGGAAAAATAATAAAGCAGGAAGCAAGGTTTAGATATCTGGGAATAGATATCACTAGTTACGGAGATGTTGATGAAAAAGTACGACAATAAAGCTTAAAAACAAGTAAAGCGGCGGGATCTATTAATGACACAATCTGAAAGAACAAACACCTAAGACAAGGCACAAAAACAGGAATGTATAAAGCAGCAATTAGACCTATATTAACATACACGGCGCAGACAAGACCTGACACATCTAAAATGAGACGACTACTAGAAATAACAGAGATGAAAATACAGCGACGAATATCACGGAAAAGTCTGTTGGATAGGGAGAGAAGCGAAAACATAAGAAGAGCATGCAATATAGAAGACATAAATGGATGGGTGACAAAACGGAAACAGGAGTGGAACGAACACATTAGTAGAATAGCAGAGGATAGAATAGTACGAATAACACGAGATAAGTCACCAAATGGACGAAGAAGTATTGGCAGACCAAGAAAAAGGTGGTGCAATAATTTAATCAATTTATTAGGCTATTGTTAAAGAAGAAATAGGCCTCAAAGCCTACATACAAGAAGGAAGAAGAAGAAGAAGAATAGAAGAAGAAGAAGAAGATTTCCTTTAAGTCAACTTATCCAAAAAACGTTCCCAAAGGATCTAAACTCTCAAAAGATAGTACCCTAATGTGGGATTTAACTAGGTATCTTCAAAACGGTTGTCTATTTGTGATATGTACCCATCATCTGGCGCGAAAAGTTTGTCACTTATCTATCCTAAATGACTAATTTGGTAGGGATATTAGCTAGTCTTACTTATAGTTGCGCTTTTACTTCTTATAGATGGTAGATTGTAGACTTCAAAGGATTCGAGTGGCCTCATAGACTTTTACACATTGGGGATCCATATTCAGTCCAACAAATCTAAGCTACTAGAAAAACCTATTATAAAATTGACTTAAAGGCTTATTTAAGACAATAACAGACAAGCAGTACCTGTTTACAAAATAAAGAAATATTTAGGAATAGGGGATTCCTAATTTCCATGACACTCTATCATCCCATTGGCCCTCTCTAAGATCTCTTGCGCTTATCGCCTTCGTTACTCCCTATATCCAAGATTTCTTGGGTCTTCCTCTCTTTCTGCGATTTGGTGGTACCTATTGCATAAATATTTTTGGGAGTCTTGAGTTATCCATCCTCTGGACATGTCTGTAATATATCAGCTGTTTTCTTTCTATGTCTGTTGTTAGAGAACCGTCAACCCCCATTCGCTGTCCTATCTCATCATTATGCATTATCTCTCTGCGTGACACTCCTACTGATCTTCTAAAAGCGTCCATTTCTACTGCCTCCAGTTTTCTTTTGTTGTTTTCGGTTAATCGCCAAGTTTCTGCTCCGTACAATAGACTTTTAATAAGAGATTCGTAGATATTGTGTTTTCTTATTACACTATAGTTACCGGTAAAAATAAGATTATAAGTTTATATTACTAAATAGTTGTAAAAGGTAATAATTTTAAATGTCAGGTATCGGTATTACAGAATAATGGGGAAATAGATGAAGATGCCAGGAGGAAGACTTGTGGAGATGTGTTTGATGTGGAGATGTGTAATTAGAACAGAAGGCCCGCATAGTGATAAACGCAAGGAGAGTGATGAATGAAGAAGAAGAATCATTTTTAGATAAAAAATACGCCAGTAAAATGTTTCACTATGTTTTGTTGTTTTTATTTTCCACGAATAATATATCATACTGGCGATGGCATTTGATTTATGTCACATAGTCTAGTCATCTTGACTGTGTTTGTTGTTTCTCAAAATTGTTATGGTATCTATAGATAGTTGACCATTAAAGTACTTTATTTAATTTAACTACATGATACATGTCGGTCAGGTAGCCAAGCGGGTTAGGCGGACGAATCACTTCACTTTAAATGATCTATCGGATCGATGGTTCAAAACCTGGCTAGAAAGCAAAAAGGCTAACGTAGTAATTAAAATCTAAATGTATCTGCTACTTAGACTAGAATAAGCTGCTGTATCAAATCGATCTATGGATGAGCAGAGCGGCAAGTTACTCACTCCATAGATCTCTACCGGAAGAGCAAGTACGCTTACAAACCAAAACATAGATAAATATAGATGATATCTAATAAATTACTGATGCGATTTTTTGATAAAAAACAAAGGCATTAACTATAGAATTAGCAATAAAAAGAATAATTGCAGAATATTTTTTCAGTCCTTAAAAAGTAAAAATTAATATTTATTTTAAAGAGAAGATTAACAGTCAGTCCATCTCTGATCTCAACTGCAGCAAAATTTTTAATCTATTAATGGATTAGAAGTAAATATTTTAAGTTGGCATGATGCCTGTAAACGCGCCTTTAAGATCTGTTTATATTTTGTCTTTCTAGTAAATACTAAAAAAAAATTAATTAAGTAACTAAAATAATAAATAATAAAAAATATTAAAATTATATTATTAATAATATATATATATATATATATATTATATATATATAATAATATATATATATATATATATATATATATATATATATATATTATATATATTATTAATAATATAATTTGGTACAATACAACTACATTAGCAAAGCCTGATAAAACTAACAAAACCGTTATTATGGAATCTAATGATTACGACAATAAAATGAATGATCTTTTAAAAGATGACACCATATATCATAAACTTAGAAATGATCCTACCAATATCTTCCAAAAAAGAAATAATGCTCTTATTGACAGATGGGACAAAAGTGGATATATATCACCAAATACAGCAAAGTCACTTAAGATACACAACGCTATTCCACCAAAAATTTATGGTTTACCTAAAACACACAAGGAGAACATACCTCTACGTCCTATCGTTTCCTGCATTCAGTCACCCTTCGAAAATCTTTCAAAGTTCTTGAAAAACATTATCTCTAATGTCATCAATAAAAATCCTTATTATATTAAAGATTCCAGTGATCTTATTTCTAAAATTAAAAACATTCACGTACCGGATAACTATAAATTAATCTCTTTAGATGTCATTTCACTATACACTAACATTCCAATAAAACTTGCCACTGACATCATTAAAAAGAAGTGGAATGACATAAAAGAATACACTAACATCCCATTGCAAGAATTCCAATCATCTGTAGAGTTAACGTTAAACTCAACATACTTTTTATATAAAGACGAAATATACCAACAAATGGATGGATGCGCAATGGGTGCAAGTATCTCTAGTGTCATTGCCCAACTGGTTCTGGAAGACTTAGAAGAATCTGTCATGAGTCACTTAGATTTTAATGTACCTTTCTTCTACCGCTATATCGATGACTGTGTCTGTGCTATTCCAACAAATAAAACAACCGAAATTTTAGATATTTTCAACAGTTACCATCCAAAATTAAAGTTCACTATAGAAATTGAACAAAATAATAAAATAAACTTTCTGGATGTCACCTTACATCGCATTAACAATACAGTTAAAACTATGTGGTTTACAAAAGAAACATGGTCTTCACGATATCTTAACTACAATTCCCATCATCCATTTTCCCATAAGAAGTCTGTAATTATAAGTCTCGCTGATAAATCTATAAAACTAACAGATCCAGAATACAGACCAACTGCAATAAAAAAAGCAAAAAATGCCCTCCTAAAGAATGCATATCCCGAACATCTAATCGAAACTATTTTCAAATCAAGACTCAATAAATTTTATAACAATACAACTAACAACAAACCCAACAGTATCAAAACCACTTATACAACTCTTCCATATATAAAAGGTTTATCTGAACAACTAACCAATCTTTTAGCCAAACATAACATAACAGTGGCCCACAAAGGCAACAATCTCTTAAATAAATATTTCACAAAACTAAAAACACAAACTCCAAAACTTAAAAAATCACATGTTGTTTACGAGATACCATGTACAAACTGTGAAGGTGTCTATATCGGTCAAACCAGTCAACTGCTTCAATCCAGAATTCGTTCTCACAAATACGACAAGAACAACGTCACTGCGCTCACAAAACATGAAAGCGGGAAGAAGCATAAATTTGATTTTGAAAACATCAGAATTTTAAAAACAGAAAAAAACAAAAAGAAGAGGGAGATATACGAATCAATAGAAATAAAAAGAAACACCAACGCAATAAATGACAAAAAAGATACACAAAACCTAAATAAAATATATTTCAATCTGATTTAAACAATAATAATATAACATCATAAAAAGCTCTTAAAGTCATAACATATCTCCACCTTACCTTTTTCGAAAACATCAACGATACGCTCATATAAAAATAATTATATACTAATGACAGTAAACAATGAGATATCAGATATCAACTTTTATATGTCAGTTCGTTAATGTCTGTGTCACGTTTTACGTTTTGGTAAGTCATTATATATATATACATTATTTTAAAAATATCTGTTTGTCCTTATATATATACACACATTTTAGAATCTTGACAAAGGCAAGGGTTTCCTGCCGAAACGTTGATTGATTGCAATGGAAAATAAAATCTAGTTCCACATGTAACATATCTTTATTGAACCTAAACCCAAGAAACACTTAATTTTATATATATATATATATATATATATTATATATATTTATATATATATATATGTATATATATATAATAGTAGTCGCTTAATTAATTTTGGAAAATAAACAAATTTCACTTATTAGTCAGGTATTGAAGTCAAACTGGGACTAAAATTAAAGTACACTATTATTTAAGATTCACGCTTTCGGAAAATTTAATTTCCTTTTTCAAAAATTTCTGCAGCGCAATTAAAGAAATAATGCCCAAATGTAATGGGTTTTTTTAAACACTTACAAAAAATTTAGAATAAAAATACTTTTTGGTTAATTAACAAAAAATAAAAGTAGGAGAGAGGTTCACAGTGAGACAATGCATTTTCTGAGAACATGACAACAGCGCTTTGCATGCTATCCCCCACCATAAGGTTGTCAGTACAGTCTACCCAGCAAATCTGAGCTTCAGTTCGCTTGTTCGATTTTGCGTGTCAGCTGGTAGCGTGATTTTTACTCCCGAAAGGAAATATATTGTTTCTCACTTCGACCGATATTATTCAGTTATGCAATTAGTACTTTTTATATTAATGGTAAGTAAATCTTAGGTATTTTTGCATGTAATTACGTGGCGATATTACTTTTATTTTATTGAATTTAGAAAAACTATCACACTTTGGTGAAATTGTACATGTAAGGTACAAATGAGACAATCTTTAGTGGGACAGACTGAGACGCATCTTACTGTACTTCATCGAGGACGTTAGTTGAATAATACAAACTCATACTCTTTGTTTTTTTATAGATCATGGCAAAGAATAGAAAAAGACAGACTAATATTGCTTCTTTTTTTTTAAGACCATTTCCGTTTTACCCCGTATATATTAAATAGTCCGAAAAAGATTTATAAACTTTTTTCTTCTCTGAGATTGGTAATATAAGCATTTTCGAGTCTGTTTATAATAATTTTAATTGCTATTTTGTTTGATCTTGATTCCGCCTAGATATTACGCAGGAAATAAATATGAATCTTTACAATTAGGTTGGTCGAAAGGAAAGATAATGATTTTTGATTTTGAGAATGAGACCACTTTTCGATGAATCGTGTGCTAGGGCAGTTGATTTAATTATTAAAATCATGACGAATTTGTCATTGAAAATTCATTAGAGTAGCGGTAACATCGGGAATTCAGTTAGTGTTAAGTGTAGTAAGAAAGCAAATTGAGTTCTGAACGGGAAAGATCTTGTTTGGTGATAGTTCCAAAAAACCGGCAAAATTTTCGTTTAATTCCATAAGTTAGAAGGAAGTAAATTTAATCTCAAAACGCTGTTTGGCAGTCTTTGTAAAGTGAGATAATGACCGGTCTGTTGCTTTATTCCGTGCCACGGAATTTTATAAAAATATGTTTTATGGATCAGCTATTTGTCATATTTTAGTTTTCTTTTAAATAAAGTTGACCTTGATAATTAATTATTAATTCAGAAAAGTTTCCGTTCTCTGTCATTCGGTACATAACCAAAATTTTAAATTCTGTTGTGTTAAAAAGGTTAAACTCAATGTAAGCTCTGTTGATAACTTTGGATAATTTTATTTGAAAAAACTTTTTATGTGAAATAATAATAATAAATATGTAATGTTTCTCTTTAAACCAGGAGTTTAAAATTATTTCTTTTAAAAAGATTTTTACCCTTAAAATTTTTTAGGAAAGAAAGGCCTTTCTTTCTAACCAGTAAGAGGATTTTTTTTAAACGGCGCCCATTTAAAAATATATTAGGAATCTTCTTGTGTAGTGTTGCCCAGGAAATCTCTGTAAGTATTTTTTTGTTTTTTTTTTGTAGTTAGTTTCCCCAGTCCCTCAAATAAAGAAATCTTTATCCACGACTTAACTCTCCAACCAAAACACGAGTAGCCGTTCGCAAACGTTTCAATTTATTTGCTTACCCCATCTCCAGCCTAATAATTGTTCAGTTCCCCCTTTCAACCCCCTATAAGCAATTGCAATATATTGTTACAAGTGACACAACGTACTAGACAAATAAAAATTGCTACATTCTGAGAGCCAAATGAAGCCGTGGAATTAGTCACTAAAGAAGGGTTTTCATTGTGAAATTCAGCAGAACTGCACATTTCAGACTTTAGCAATATAAATTGTAAAGGAAACGAAAATCGATTAGGTTTCCCGTAAAATATTTTATTTTTTCACTAAACAATAATCTTTCTATTTCAGATACGTGAAAAAACAAAGGAATAGCTCTGATACCGAAGTAAAAATGATACGTTTCTATAAATCTCCCCAAATTATGTCAAAAGAACAGGAATTTACACTAGTAGAATACTTCGGAATGTTAAACTATGGTCTTTTTTTCAAAAATTTCCACTTAGGAAATCGTTCTCGAAGAACGATTACCGAAGTGGAAATTGAAACTTCAATAAATGTACTTTAACCTTTAATTGTGGCTTATTACCATTTAAATAGTAATTAGTTAAATAGTAAAATGCCACAAGAAAATAGCTTCAGAACAATATCATCTTCCAATTGAATGTATGAATTTAGCCAAATCCACTGGAGTGACTACCTATTTTAACCAATACCATCACACATTCATCTATGTACAGATTGAACTGGTTGTATATGGTCTTCTTTGCTTTTCAAGTAAAATAAGCGTGCAAATAAAATATTAGTCGATTTATATCTAAAACACGTCTCATCATTTTCGCTGTTAATATACAAACTCCTTCCAATCACAAGTACTACTATGACAAAATTATAAGGACACAATTAATTTTCAACCGGTTTGGGAGTGTCGCTAAGTCTCGTTCAATAATATATGTTACATGTGGAACTAGATTTTATTTTCCATAGCAATCAACGTTTCGGCAGGAAACCTTTGCCTTTGTCAAGATTCTAAAATGTACCTGTATAAGAACAAACAGATATTGTAAAATATGTATATATATATATATATTATATATATATATATATATATATATTATATTATATATATTATATATATATATATGACTTACCAAAACGTAAAACGGGACACAGACATTAACGAACTGACAAAAAAAGTTGATATCTGATATCTCATGGTTTACTGTCATTAGTATAATTATTTTTATATGGGCGTACCATTGATGTTTTCGAAAAAGGTAAAGTGGAGATATATTATGACTTTAAGGGCTTTTTATTGTGTTATATTATTATTATTTAAATCAGATTGAAATATATTTTATTTAGGTTTTGTGTATCTTTTTTGTCATTTATTGCGTTAGTATTTCTTTTTATTTCTATTGATTCGTATATCTTCGTGACGTTGTTCTTGTCATATTTGTGAGATAGAATTCTGGATTAAAGCAGTTGACTTGTTTGACCGATATAGACATCTTCACAGTTAATACATGATAACTCGTAAACAACATGTGATTTTTTAAGTTTTGCAGTTTGTGTTTTTAGTTTTGTAAAATATTTATTTAAAAGGTTGTTGCCTTTGTGGGCGACTGTTATATTATGTTTGGCTAAAAAATTTGTTAGTTGTTCGGATAAACCTTTTATATATGAAAGAGTTGTATAAGTAGTTTTGATACTGTTGGGTTTGTTGTTATTTGCATTGTTGTAAAATTGTTGTGCATAAAATGTAAAATTTATTGAGACTTGATTTGAAAAAAGTTTCGATTAGATGTTCGGAATATGCATTCTTTCTACGTGCATTTTTTGCTTTTTTTTATTGTAGTTGGTCTGTATTCTTGGATTCATGTTATTTGTAACATACTTTCATACTGTTTCATATTTTCATTACTAGAGGAATTCACTTTCGTACTTATTAGGTATGCTTTACAGTAGTGTGGACCATAGGCTGTTGAGTATTAGCGATAGTCCAAAACAGTCGCAACTTTGTAAAATATACTCAAATTACAAAATACTCAATTGAAATCCAAAAGGCAAGATAAATATAGAAATATCTCGAAAAAATGGTCTACCCTAATTGTAATTACTACATAGTATAAACTTCACCACCCAGAAAAATCAATCCTAAATAGTAATGCATGGAGAAAAATTAGCAACGAAGCCATGACTAAACTGTTAGAGCTATATATATCTACATGTTAAGGAAAATCTGGATCTGGATAAAAATCGAAATTTACTTACATGTGGTCTATTTTAGATTTTTGTCCTTGCAGTTTTCCTTGAATAGTTCCTTTCTTAGTGTTTTTTACCCATCCACTTATACTAAGTTGCTCGCACATATCCTTGCAGTATTTAGGGAATGATACTCCTGCAAATCAAAATTGAGTTTTATTATACTAACCTTAGACATACTCTTTAACTTACGTGTTAGAATAAAGGGATTAACTAAGGTCAAATGAAGAATAATTATGAAGCATGTTTAAAATGTCCTCAAGTGCTCCTCTCAAACAATTACTTTCCTGCCACCTATGTCCATATACTATACTAGATCTATTAGAAATAATTCTCAAGCAACAAGCGATTTTTCACGCCTGCTTGCAAAAAACGAAATGTCTCACAGTTAGTGTCCCGCTCCCTTATTACCTTTTATTGGCTAAATAAAAACTCTTCCTTTTAACAAAGAAGTTTGTTCCTATTGTGGAACAACGCAGCATATTTTCTAAGAAAAGCTGAGATGTGGCTCTTCTAAGAAATAACCTTTTCAGGAGAAAGTAGGAAAAGTATAGCAAACAAGACCACATCGGATTTGTCACTTAAGTACCATTTTCGCTTGGCACTCTCCAGCAAGTACTCCCCCCTTTTTTCATCCCTAAATATCAAAAATCTAATTCATTCTCGTTGTGGTTTCTGTTGTATGCGGTTATGTTTATCAAACGACGCGCGACGGTAAGTGTAGTTTCAATTCATCATTATCCATCTTTCTCCATAAAGCGATTTATACAGTAAATTTTCTCTCTTGTCGTGCATACATGTAATCAACTCTATTTGCTGTTCCTTTTTGTTACCTGATTCACCGACGCTGCTTTAGACGTACTTTCTCTTTGCTGCCTGCCTGACCGACGCCGCCTCTGACGGCCTTTCTCTTTGTTGCCTGTTTGACGCCCTGCCTCACCGACACTGCCTCTGACGTCCTTTCTCTTTGCCCGTTCGATGCTTTGCCTATATACTTCAATCATACACCAACCTGCAGTTCTTTTACGGTACCTTCGCTCATCTGCCAGGAGCCTCACTGTACTACTTCCTACGTTTATGGTATTAGTAAAACCAGAGGAAAACTAGCTACCTGAGGACGACTCGTGCTTATTCTATTCTCTTGCTCTACTTTTCTGTAAGTAGTGCCTATTTACATCAAAGCGAAAAACCGAATTGTTTGTGTAAAAGACTTGATTGAGATAACTCAGATATTTAATTTACGACTGATATTTACTTTCTTTTTTCGATTTTAAATGTTATGGCGTATAGAACTGTAAATATTTTATGACTAATTCTTTTTTATTGATTCTCGTAATTTCTAGGTCAAAAATCTACCTGACACCCTTTGGGTCCCCTCGCTAAAAAAAAAAACAACAATGGAACTTTCTGGGGAAGAACCGATGAAAAACATACCAGTTTTGAGACCAGTCGCTACTCTGTCTAGTCGAGAATGCCATCGAACCTTCGACGATGTTCCATTTTAACACATGATTTCATATAAATAACGGAAGATTTTCATTGAGCAGGCAGTCAAAAAGAAGATCGCGATCTCGCGTTAAATTGTGTCGAACGCAAATAAATTATTTGTAATTATTAAGTGTAAAATAAATTAGTATAAAATAAAGACTTTTGATAAATTATCGTGAGTTTTAAAAAATTAGAATAAAGAAAATAAATTAGGACTAATAAAAGCATTATATTTCGTTGCTGAAGAGCCGTCTGGGATAATTTAGCTACTCTACGGAGAACTGTGACTTTATTTTTTTTATTAATATTAAGTTTGTATATTTTTTTCGTGACATTTATCAAAGAAAGGGTAATGATCATTATTTATTTAGTATGTATTCTCAAGGTGCCATAGTTCATTATTAGGTTCATTCACGCTAATAGTTTGAGAATAATCATTTCGGTACATTTAGACTTAAAAACCATTAAAAATATTACAGAATATTATAATATAATTATTTTCTATATTTTCATTATTTATTTTCGTTAGCTGTGTATAGTAAGGTTTATATTTATATACAAGGTTTATCATTTTTGTTTTCATAATAATTTAACTCGTATTAATATAACTTTTTTTAGATAAGATATTTGCTTATTTTTTTTTTCACCACATTTTCAAATTATTTATTTTGATTGTAAGTAATATTATCTCTTTCAGGAACCTATTTTAATATTTTATCTTTATGCATGTATATGTGTCGTAATAATTGGTGATTAACGTGAGATACAAATACTCCTCTCTATATTTGTTTTGCTACAGTATACCTTATCTTTTTCGTATTATTCTCGTTGTCTTTTCTTATTTCTCTCGTGTCTGTTAAATTTCTCTATTCCCTATCCACAGATAGGGTGGCACCCAAAATTCTCTTTTCTTCACTTTCTCTTCCGCACCTCACTCTTGTATCTCTTGTATTTGAGCTGTAAAGAATCCCGACCAAGATACCTCTACCAGACTAAAGCCCGAGCTTAGTGCTGTTTCCTGGGTAACCTCCACTGTGTCCGTGAAGTGGGTATAACTAAACCAGGTAATTGGTACCAGGTACTAGGTACATTGACAAATATAGTACCTTAACTTATGCCAAATTTTGGTAAGCAATAAGCTAAGCAATAAATATAGCGGGGGTTAGAAAGGCTCTGGCTTTGTATTTTTAAAAGGGCCATGCTAAGCCCAAGGACTATATGAATTTTATACAAGATATCTCGATTAGAGTTATAAAATAATTACCAATTTTTATAAAAAGTTAGGCACGTGAACATACGAGTACAAAATTGAAGAAGTAAAATCCTATGAAACATTAATTTAATATTGACTAGGTAAATATTATGTACAAAGTATTAAAACAGCTATACAAAAATATTAGTGTGTGAGAACACTTTTTCTATATGAAGGTAGGAATTTTTAACTTTTGCTATATATGCAATTGAATTTTGCCAGCTTCATATTATTGGTATTGTGTACTTCACTTCTAATATGTCTAAAAATATGGTCTTTAAAATATGCAATAAATCATTTTTCGTATTTGTTTCTTCAAAATAAATACACTATCAAACATACATATCAAACGAACTATGTAATTTTGAATAGTAACTTTACTATCATTGGCGCAAGGAGTTTTATTTAAAATGTTTTTGAAACAGTTTCCTTGTGGCATGTTTAAGTTAAATATTATGTTTATATGGGATTATGCCACAATTGATTTGAACAAAAATTCAATTTTTTATTACGTTTAACGTTTCGATTTTTACTCCGGAAATTAAATGCAACTGCAAATAACAAGTCTCATCTACCCTGGAAAAAAAAGAAGAAAGCTGGCAAAGGAATGGCTACGTCAATTTTTAAGAAGACAAGAAGATTTTTCTCTACGTAAGTCCGAGCCTACAAGTTGGGCAAGCTCAACATCCTTTAATGAAACTAATATTGATACTTTTGGACTTGGACTAAAAGATCTATGTTTTTTTCATTGACCAGTTTTAGCAATTCACTTGGTAATTCATCTGGACCAGCAGCTTTATTATTTTTCATGAACTTTACTGCATGCATAACTTCTGACTTTGTTATTTCGGGTCCCTCGTCTTTACCCTGATTATATTCATATATATTTTCCTGTCTTTGGTCATGGAATAATTCCGCTATATATTCTTTCATTTATATAAATATGTTTCCTTGTTTGTCCAATAGTATGCTTGAGGTTTTTTATTTTGCTACTCCAGCTAATTCTTTAACTTTCTTATGAAGATTAAAGTTATCATATTTGTTTTGTAAGTCTTCTATTTCTTGGCATTTTCCAGTGAAATAAGTCTCTTTCGCTTCTCTTATTTTCCTTCTTATTTGATTATGCAGCTGTTGATACTGAGTTATGTTGATACTCTTTTGCCTTCTTCTGTCCTCCATCATTTCCAAGATTTCTTGTGTCATCCAATCTGCTTTCTTGCATCTGGTTGTTGCGAGTTCTCTGCGACTTGGTTCGATAATTGCATTTTTAAAGAATTGCTACTATTGTTCTACATCACCATAAATTGATTCCGGTGTGGATTCTAGGTTTGCATTAATTTCTTGTTTAAGTTTTTCTTTGATGTCTTCTGATTTTAATTTTTGTATGTTTGAGTTATCACTTTTATAGCTTTTTTGTATCTTTTTTAAATGCAGTTGGAATTTTGCTACAAGAGGATTGTGGTCCGACGCCACGTCTGCACCTGGGTACGCTTTCACCGATTGTATTGCGTTTCGGCATCTGTGGTTTATTAAAATCTATCTACGTTACTCTAGGTCTAGTAGCTCCAATAAATGTAATTGGCAATCACATTACACCAATAATGATATCTCAAAGGATGAATTTTAGGCTACATAATATGCTAAATATTTGTCCGATTGGAACCATAAGAGGTAGTAATTCATCCGGGTGGTCAAAAAAATATTGTTTTTGCAATATTAACAACATTTTAAAAATCACGTGAAACCCACAGTTGAAGATCTATATTCAAGTCATATTATTCTTGGATAATCACGATAGCTATGTCAATGTTATTGTCATTAGTTTTTGTAAGAAAAGCGGCATTATTCCGATAAAATTTCAACCTGATACCAACCATAAAATGCAACTGCTCGACAGAACAGTATTTGAATCAATGAAAACATATTATAATGTGACCTGCAACGAGTGGATGAATATGTATCTTGGACAACCCATTTTAATTTATGATGTAGCTGAGTTGGTAGGTAAGGCTTTTCCAAAAGCATTTACTACATCCAATATCCAGAAGGGTTTTGAAGTCAGCGGTGTCTATCCAATCAATGAAAATATTTTTGAAGGGAGTGAGTTTTTTTCATCATCTATAACAGACCGTCTTCTACATGTCTCTAATCCTTTGATCTGAAAAAATTAAATCAGGAAGAACAAGAGGAAAGTCACGTATACTTACCGACAATCCAGAGAAAGATGAAAAAGCGGAACTTAAAAAGAAATACTCTAGCTAAGACGTCATCTGAGAAAGTGTAGGCAGTAACTAAGAGATTAGCGATAGAACGTGTGTTGAGAAACGCCCCAAAGTTACCAGGTATGGTAGAGAATCAAGTTCAAGTAGTTATAGAGAAACAATTAAGGATTTAGTAGTTAGACAGGAAGAATTATTAAATGACTAAGAAATATACAAGGAAGGGGAATTTGTGTTAGTGAAAAATTCTAAATTACGGGGCTAGTAATGAACTTAAATACTTAGAATATTCAAAAATTTTAAGATAAACAAGTGTACAAATGACTCAACTTACAACTTTTTTGGGCAGTGATATTGTACGCAACATTCCACAGAAATACACGTCATGAAGAGGACTTACAGTTTAATGTCCTCTTTAGCAACTTTATTCAGTCCATTCATGTTTATTTTACGATTTGAATAAATATTTTGTACAATATGTTATTATTTCTATTTTTTTTTTCATAAACGACCCAATGTACAACATATGTTGGTCCAGGATACACTACCAGCTTGTACCTTTGGTCAAATTTCAAGGGCTAACTGAAATGTTTTTTTTTTTACTTACTAATAAGTTAAATAATCCTATTGTAATTAGCAAATAATTAGAATTATCAATGCATTTAATAAACTTTGCGAACATATATTTCAAAATGTTATAAAAATAAAAAACTAAAAATTGACAAAAGGTGCAATACTATCTTCTATACTTAGAAGCAGCACTGATGGTGTGATAGTCATTCCGAAAACGTTCTTTGATGTAGCCCGAAAGGTTTCTGTTAAATAAATGTACCTTTTATAAAGATTTTTTTGGTTAAAAAATTTTAAATAAAAGTTTTATTTTGTTTAAATATTCCGTTCACCAGATGCGTAGACGATGGGATTCCATAATTTTTTACCTTTTGTTTATTTTTTTAAATATAAATCCTATGGGCCCCAAACATTCCACAAACTTGTTCTGCCGTAGTTACTTCCAGGGTCATCTGAATTGAAGTTGTTAAGAGGATTGTCTAATGTTGGCACCAATTGTTCTTTATACGTTGTGTACACTTTTTACACTTTATACACAAGTTATGTCTTCATCTTTCTAGAAACGCCACTTCTAGTTCTTTTAATTTTGGAAGTATTGGATTGTTAATAATTTTTCAAACGTTTGAAATCAGTGTCCGAATATGAGTGGCAGTTAAGTCTCATCTTATCATTAAAGTTCAAAAACACTATACTATTTTTTTCCTCTTATGGGAGCATACCCTTCTAAATGACAATGATCAACGGCAGCGTGTACAACAGGAGCTTCTTCTGTGTTATAGTTATCACAATTTCACGGAAACCACATTGTAAAAATATTTCTTTAAATATCACAACTTTTAACAAATTATTCACTCACAGACTATTTTACAACTGGTTGTTTTACTTGGACGATGTAGTGTAGATTATAAAAGTAGTTTACCATGTTCAAATTCTTAAAATTTAGAACCTTAAAAATTTGCAGAAATATTTGCTTAGGATTTAAGTCGGTTCTGATATCTTACAAATTTTTAAAAATAGAAGATTTAAAAGCAACATTATTTTTATTACGTTCCATCATTTTCAAGAGGCCGATAAGATAATGACGGCACTATATTTGTGAACCCTCTATATATTAAACTTTATCACTTTTAGTATCACTGTTAGTGTCACAGTACCTATTTTGTTTTGGTTAGTTTTTAAACGAACACTTCAATAATTTTAAAACATTTTCGTAACTTACCTTGAACTTTTCCAAAAACTTCAAACTCCACAGACACAAACGGATCAGCGATATTCATATTTTCTTCTTTGGTGCAGGAGCTTTACTCGTCACCGAACGGTAGATGAGCGAAATTTCCAATCAATTACTTACTGTAGGCGTCTTAAAAAGATACTGAATATATTCAGGGAGCAATCAACGCTATGTACTATTTATAACTTTGAAAACAATACTTGTTGGATGTTGTGCAACTAATTAATTTTTGTCTAATGCCATTATGAGATTCATTGCGATTAGAAGCTTGGATTTTCAGGATCGGATTCACTAAATAGTTGAAGTTTATTAGACGACTGTATTTGTTAAAAAATGTATGAAACCAATTTTTTTTTAATGATGATTGTTTTAAATTAGAAATAAAATTTCATTTTTCTGAAGCCGCTCTAAGACAACAAAATATCTAGTCGTGAAATGGTGAACGAAGACACACTGGAAAAATAGGTATTATAAAGAGCTTTTGCAACAAAAGGCAAACCAATATCAGCATCGCGAGGAAATCATCATTGGCTCTACAATCTACAACCCATAGTATCTGTTCTAGGATTAGCTTCCATTTCTTCCTATAATTGGCCTTGGTTTTCCAATTACGTGCTCTTAATACTTGTATGTCGTCTTCCACCTGGTGCTTAAATCGTGCTCTGGGCCTGCCTTTTCTCCTTACTCCATCCGGTCTTTGGTCATAAATGTGTTTCGACGGCTTCATCTTGTTCATTCTCTGTAAGTGTCCTAGCCACCGCAACCTGTTTATTTTGATGGATCTACCAATATAAGGTTCACTATAAAGGTGGTAAAGCTCAAAATTATAGCGTCTACGCCATAATTCGTTATCCGGTACATCTATATTTTATAAATCCCGTTCTTCATCGCTTTTTATCATTTTATTATCATCCACGTTTCTGACGCGTAAGTAAGGACGAGCTTGATAAGCGTTCTGTATATCAATATTTTCGTTCTTGTTATGACTATGTTTGATGTTAAAAGTTTCTTTAATCCATAGTATGCTCTATTTACTAGATATATACGTCTGTTGATTTCTGTAGTTACTGTATTAACTTTGGTTGGTTTCTGAGATATATGAACTCTCTTACTCCATCAAAAGTATATATTCCAACCGCTAGATCTTTGGGTTTTGCTACTAGCTTATTATTTATCACTTTCATATAGTTTTACTATTATTAACGTTTAGCCTCATTATTTTTGCTACTGCTTCCAATGTCATAAACAATTGGACTAGGTCCGCCTTTCTTCTTGCTTTGATATGGATGTCATCCGCATACGCTAGAATTTGTACTTCTTCTCTTCTTCGCGTGCCATATCAGAATTATCCGACAACGGCGATCACCTTTGCGAAGGCTTCTCGATCTTCTGCATAATGGAATAATTGTCCTTCATTTGGTATCTAAGTCCATTCACGAATGTTTTTTAACCAAGCAACTTGTTTTCTTCCTACACCTCTATGGCCCTCTGCCTTTAAGGATCAGTTGTAAAATTTTATATCGACTTCCCCTTACTATATGTCCCAGATAAGAGATTTTTCGATGTTTAACAGTCTTTAGCAGTTCTCTGTCTTTGTTGACGCTCCTTAGTACTTCTTCATTAGTTTTTCTTGCTGTCAAAGGTATCTTCAGCATTCGTCTATGAACCCATATTTCCAATGCTTCAATTTTGTTTATGATCGATACTTTTAGCGTCCACATTTCTGCACTATACAAAAGTACAGACCAAACATAGCACTTAACCATTCTTTGCCTTAGTTCGAAACTGAGATGGTTATTACAAAATGACTTTATTTCATTTTCAGTTTCAGTATTTGTACACTCCCATTAATGATAGTTCCTCTTGTTTTAGAAGCTTAATTCCTAATTATGATATGGATAAAGTATAGTGGATACTATTTTATATGCTGCATTTAGAAGCCCAATTCCTTTGTGATTAGAGCATTCAAATATATTACCTTTTTTGTGTACGTATTTCAATATTTCAATCATTAAGAAACGATTTGTGTATCCATATTTCTTTTATGAGCTGCTGTAGAGCCATTATATCATAAAACGCTACAACAGCTCTACTTCTTCTACTACTTCTTTTTATAGTTCAGTTAAGTTCATTAAATTATCTATTTAGGGTGATTTGTTTTTGGCTAGTTTTTTAAATGCATCTTAAACTTCAAGAATCGTTGGTGGTTCCTCTTCCCTCTCAATTATTCCGCTTGCCTCACCTCTTTCCTATTCCAGGTTTTCTCCTTCCTTTATTAATTACCAATTATACCACCTATTGATTCAATACATCTTTTCTTTGTTGTTAATATGACACCATTCAGACTGCTTTATAGATTTGTAGTTGCCTTAAATTTTTTATTGAGCACCCGAGGAAAACAAACAAACAAACGAGGCACCTTTTCATACAAGAATATATAAATTTACCGTAAATTAAAAAAACAAAAGTAAAAAGGCAAAAAATAAACATTACATAATAACGAACTGTATAAAATTCTATTTATTTGAAAAATAATCCAATAGTTATTTACTTACAAGCGATGTGTGAACAGCATAACGAACGCATTTGAAGTTCGAACAACGAAGGTATTTTGATATATTAATTTCATTAAATTTTTTTTATGAGTTCTGGCTATATAGAGTTTTCTTATAAATAATAATGCCATTATTCAAATAATGTCTCATAAAAAATGATCAATTTTCATTTACAAAAGATAAAAAATAATGAATATAAAAAAATTTTTTATTTTTATATCGGCGCCCCTCAAAATTTGGCACCCGGACAATCGCCTGGCTTGCCTGCGCTATATCCGGCGCTGGGAAGACACCAAAATAATAAGCAAACACCAATTAATATTAATTTTTTATTGTATAAAAATAAATATTTACAGATGTTTTAAATATAAAAAGTTATCTTTTCTTACATACTTCCTATAAAGAGAGAATACTTGTATACCTTACAATTTAATATTCGTTCTAAATTCCACTCCGCTTTGTTGGAATTATTTGATATATTAAACCGTCAATTTTTAGTTAACCTTATTTTAAACTAAGCACTGTGGATCTTTACATGAGATACAATAACTATTTCGAATCAAGCATCATTGGCTCCCACATAACTACAATAATTACTTTCTGTTTTGAAACGCTCGTCTTCCTGGTCATCCAAAACATATAGCTGTATACAAAGACACCCTCCAGCTTATTTAGCAATATATATATATATATATATATTATATATATATATTATATATATATATATAATATATATATATATTATATATATATATAGAATATATATATACATATATATATATATATATATATATATATATATATATATATATATATATATATATATATATATTGAGAAAAATAATAGATATAGAAGAAATTAGCATAATAATATTATGATTTTTAATTAATAATCTTAAATAGTGATTAAAGAAATAATTTATAGACTATAGAATATTATAAAAAATATTTATATAAGAGTATTTTTAAGAAATTAGCATAATGATTGAATGAAAAATACGATGTAATTTGGAGCAAGGGGGGATTAGACAGTTAGTATAACAGTATGAGAGTTGGGATTAGACAGTAATAAGTTAGACAGTGTGAGAATAAATTAAGACAATTAACAGTTACAGTAAGATAGTATAGAGTTAGTTAATTAAGAAGTTAAACAAGAGACAGTTCGACCGTTAGTTAGTAAATTTATTAAGAAGTTAGTCAGTCAGTAAATAGTACAAGCAGTTCATAGTATATAATATACAGTGATCAGTATTAGAGTTTTAATTATACAGTTCAGTATGTATATGGAGACTGGAGACTAGAAGAATTTAAAATTATAATATTTATATGGTGATTGGAGATTATTAAGTAGAAAAAATAAGATTATAAGTAAGAATCAAAGAAGAAACAATAAATAAAAAGAATATTTTGCCCATTTATAAATGCTATAAAGAAAAATATTTTAAATTGATGGCTGATAATTAAAACATTAGGGTATATTTGGCAAAAGCAATTTCACAAAAACAAGGATAATCGAGTCTGATAAAGAAGGTATTGAGTGGTGATTATACCCTTTATTTTGGAAAACATTCATTTAGGCATTCAGAGATAGAAAGGTACCAAATTTTGTTAATATTATTTAATTACTGTAAGAATTACAAATTTAAGATAGGTTGCTCTAAATTTATATTGTCTATATTAGATATATATATATATATATATATATATATATATATATATATATATATATATATATGTGTGTTTCATAATAGTTATAATAAAGATAATTTAAAACAGTACTAACAAATTAATTCTTTGAAAGCCGCGATAAAAACCCTATACTTATATATGTTATTTTAAAATACTCATTGCTCATACACAAACAAAACATCATAGCAATATATATATATATATATATATATATATATATATATATATATATATATATATATATATATATATATATGTATATATATATACATACAATAATTAGTGACTGTCGATTTAAACAAACAACAAAGTTTATTAGGGCTGCAGTCAGAAGTTTGGCCGGGATATTACAGAAACACTCTTTTGACTTTTGGTCTAAGAAAAATGTGTAAATACTTAATATATCACAACATGTCAGTGCAACTTACTAGTCGTTGAGATTATTTGTATAAAGCTATGACACTCAACATTAATAACACACATATAAAATGGAACATACAAAATAATGGACAAAATACATTTTAAAATTTGGTTAAAGATAGTAAAAATTCGTTTGTGACATCTTTTAATGGTGTGTTTTGACTGATCCATAGAGAATCGAAAGAAAAAAAAACAAAAATAGTATGTAAATAGTATTAAAAATTAATTAGGTGTTCTTCATATTTTATATTAATAGAAAGTAATGTATTAAACCTGTGTTGATGGTATGCAACTTGTTTTGCATGTAGGTGTATTGTGGTGTATATATGTACAAGTAAGTCTTTGTTTTATTTTTAAATGTTTGTCAGTAAGTAACAATAAATCTTGCTCAGTTTAGCTATATCAGATTTTTTATTTATACAAGACGTATTGGATTTTATGAAACACATTTCCAAGAAAACACGTTTAGAATGGTTTTTTCCCATTGCCAAAATACAGGAATCCTCGAAATGAAATTTATGTTTTAAACTTAATGCATGTTCTGTCAACGCGCATGCGTTAATTTTTTGGATTTTATGTCGCTGCGATGTGAGATCACCCTACTGTGAAATTTACGAGATGATTCTTGGATGGGTTGGAGTCAATAAAAGGGGCTATTTGTTGACTATTTTTTGTTGTATTGACTTGTATTTGTTGATATTTTACTGATTGCATATATAAATTACATAGAAATAATATAATTATAAATTTTGCTTAGATTTTGAATTTCTGACCTTTTGTTTAAATTATTATCACTTTTGCTAATACAAACCATTTCCAAAAAAGTTCTTTTAAATTTATCACTTTCACTACATAAAATTTTAATATTATTAAAATCCATAATATGGTCTTTGTCTATTACATGCTCTGCCAAAGCACAAGAATTTTGAAATTTCACATTTTGAATTTTCCATGTATTTGTTACATTTTTTCAGACATCTATCAATGGTGAATAAATCTTCTTCTTTTTTGTTACTAAACAAAAAAGAATTTTTTAAACAAAATTTTATTTTTGACACTATGTCAAAAATAAAAATTTTTAAGTTGGTATTTACGACATTTAGGCTGAATTGTAGCTATTAAATTTTTGTTAACAAATTCAATTGTTTTTGTTAAGAAACTTTATCAAAATTAATTTCAGAGAAACAATTATCAGAATAGGGCATTTTTTAAATAATATTTTTTGTAATAATGTTAGCAGCAGCTTTATATAAAAAAACTAATTTTATTTGGTGAGTTAACAACAAAATTTTTTATTTCTAGTTCAACTTTGTTTTGTATTTTTTAGAAGCTCTTGATAAAAATTGTAATCACAATTGAAAACTCGAGTAATAGTCAACAACAAATAGTCAACAAATAGCCCCTTTTATTGACTCCAACCCATCCAAAACAGTTTTATATTTTTTTCAAACGAGTCACAAGTATTTCTTTTTTATTACTCTCCTATATATATATATATATATATATATATATATATATATATATATATATATATATATATATATATATATCATGTGGGAGGGACCTGTTAATCATAAACCTAAGAACTAGTTTTAAATTTTTACGAATACTTTAAGAAATAATGCATTTTCGTTTAAAAAATAGACTATCCTTATCCAGTTATAGTCGAAAACAGTCTTTTTCAGTACATTTTAAATAGCAAGCATTTTCTAGACCAGTAGAGGACCAGTATTATCATACCACTACATAAAAAAATATCTTATCCTCGGTACGAAGTTTAAATTACTGATAGGTAAAGAAATAATAATAAGACTTACTCACAATCAATTTAATTTAACAATCTGACGACCGGTTTCGCTTTCTACAATTTGCAAAGCATCTTCAGGTCGAGATACAAAGTTAAACTAATGATGCCGGTACTCTATTAATTGATGGATGGTAGGTCATCGTTGCAAAAATCATGTATTGTTGATTGGAGAACTTTAATGTGCTATTGCAGTTGTTTTGACAATAAACGGGAAGTTCTTGAGGAGAACAGATTTGATCCAATGAATTAGAGATAGGTATATTGTGGTTGTTTGTCAGATGAAAGTGATGTTCTTGACTATTGTATTGTTTAAATTATTTACACTTATATCAGAGATATATTTTTTGGAATGTGTGTTATTTATTGAGTATTTATGTAATGATGATTGAGTATTTATGAAATGATTTTCATTTCTCATTTCTTCCAACAGTGAGATGTAGTGCTTACAGTTTCTTCCATCCCCAAGTTTAAGTTTTAAATTCAATGTTTGTCCCGTCATTTAGTGTTTCTGTTCCTGTTAATGTGTGTTTAATTTGTCCCTGATCGTCTTAATTTATAATAATCTTATATACTTTTTATATACCTTTTACATAGTTGACTTTACAATAATTTATTAATTTTGCCAATAGACTTGATAATTATAAGTCAAAATAATTGCACAACCACACATTCGGTACAGCTACTCTTATTCATTGTCATAAAACTGTCTCCTTCATTACATAAATACTCAATAAATAACACACATTCCAAAAAATATATCTCTGATATAAGTGTAAATAATTTAAACAATACAATAGTAAAGAACATCACTTTCATCTGACAAACAACCACAATATACCTATCTCTAATTCATTGGATCAAATCTGTTCTCCTCAAGAACTTCCCGTTTATTGTCAAAATAACTGCAATAGCACATTAAAGTTCTCCAATCAACAATACATGATTTTTGCAACGATGACCTACCATCCATCAATTAATAGAGTACCGGCATCATTAGTTTAACTTTGTATCTCGACCTGAAGATGCTTTGCAAATTGTAGAAAGCGAAACCGGTCGTCAGATTGTTAAATTAAATTGATTGTGAGTAAGTTTTATTATTATTTCTTTACCTATTTGATATGGACTCACACAAGCAACACATTCATGATTTAAATTACTGTTTGATAAGTTTTGGGGTTCGATAAGAGAGGGCACTGCTACCAGACTAATTTTTTTTATTATGTTGATACACTCTTTGTATAAACGTGTGTGTGTGTAGTTTCATTTCAATCTATTTATTCATTGTTCGTTTAAAAGCCATTTAGGATCGACATGTCATAATATTTTTTACAATGGAAAAAATCAAGTATTGTGCAGTGAATAAATTTTTATTTTTGGAAGGTTTAAAAGTAGAGGAAACTTCTGAACGAATGTTGAAAGTGTATAAGGACGGTACGCCTTCACTTATTAGTACAGTAGAAAGATTTCTGAATTAAAATATGGTCGTACAAGCTTTGAAGACGATCCACGTGATAGACGTCCAAAATTAGCAACAACATGAGAAATCGTAGAAACAAATAACGGATATCGTATTGAAAATTTGTCAAGTGACTGAAAGCGATTTAGTAGTAGCACCTTATTGGGCAGTATAAAGTCGACTTTACAATATGCCATTTTCATGCTAGACAAGAGATGTGCAAGACAGATTATGTAACTGCGCATTCCCACGCAATATTTTCAAGTAATATCTGTGCTAGACGAAAAATTAGAACGTGTTCTATTTTTCATGCTATTTTGATGCAATTTATCGTCCAAATTCATGTTATATAACAAAATATAACAAAATTTATGATTTAAAACAAAACTTAAACCTTATTGTAATAGTGTAAATGTTATTTATTTGATGTAATAATTTGTTATTTATAAGTATTTGAATATATTTAATTTTGAAATAAAATTTTAAAGTAAAATATCTAAATTTATTGTTTTAAAATGTTTTTCCTGTTGGCTACATGACGACAGTGAAAGTGGCATCTCAAATTCTTAAAATTGGACAGAAGTAGCTCTGATGTGAACAGATCAGGCTAGGCAAGAGATATGCGACGCAAGACGGACTTGCATAGCATCAGACTTGTATGGCCTAGACGTAAAGCTATCCTAAGCAATGTTTTTACTAAAATCTTGGGTTTCAGAAAGCTGTGTTTACAATGATTGCTACATTCGCTGACAATGGAACACTCGAATGCGACCCAGCAACATTTAGAGCATTTTAAAAGAATAAAGTGATTTTGTCCATCGATTTATCACTATTGATGAGACTTGTATCTATCATCATGCTCTTGAATCAAAACAAGAGGCTAAATAGTGGTGTAAACCGGGGTCTTCGACTCAAAAACGAGTTCATGCCTAGAAATCGGCCAAGAAGGTGGTAGCATTAGTTTTTTTGGATACGAAAGAAATTTTGTTTGTGGATTACTTGTGGCAAGCTGGTAAAACAATAAATTCTGAATAATATTGCAACCTCTCAAATCAGCCGAAGGAAAAAAATCATGAAAAAACACCCGGTTTGCAAAAGAAAAAGTTCCTTTTTTTATCAGGACAATACAACGTATTATATGAGCATTTTGACAATGGCTAATATCTACGAATTAAAGTTTGAATTGTTGGAGCATCTACCGAATTCATATAATTTGGCCCCTAGCGACCTCTATCTGTTAATATCTAAAAATATTATGCGTGTAAAAGGTTTTTCATTAAATGGTGAGGTCATAACAGCGGTTAAAGCCTATCTTTCAACCCTTTCAGATTCTCACTTCAGGTATTGAATTCATAAATTGAAATTTCGTTAAAACAAATGTCTTAATGTTCAGGGAGACTATACTGAATAATAATGTATATTTTAAACCATAAAATTGTGTATTTCTTATCAAATTGCAAAACTTTTTGAACGGCTTATTATTACAGTTAATTTTGAAAGTGACACCTAACTGAACAATTCTGTAGATCTGACGGATACAACTAAAAATACTCTGGTAGACCTAAAAACGTTTGTTTCTATTAGTTGTAAATGACTCTACAATTGCCGTTACTGTCTCTTTTACTTCCAGGCATGCAAAATTTGGGCAAAGTTAGTAATGACAGCCTGTCAGTGCCTTTAAGACATTCGACGACAAGTGTTGTAGCGTTTACGTCAAAAATACCACCGCCTTGCTGAATTGGGAGGCATGGTCCGTTAGGTTTTCCCATTTCGTAGCAGTTTCCTTTGTATCTGTAAAAAATAAGCAAATTAGAGTACTTTCTTAAAATAAAAGGTAAAAACATAATTATTTGAACAGAACTTCAGTACTATATAGACGCTTTTCTTGTTTAGAAGTGTTTAAAAATCTACTTTACTTATTTGTTTATTAGTTGTTTTTAACATATTAAATGTATTATCTCTGCCTGCCTGCATATCCCCATTCGGATAACGGAACTCAATTTCTATCAGCTGATGTCAAAGAAAACTCCGGAGGAATGGCAACAAGCAGAACTACTGATTGTAACCCTCAAGGAAATAGTCAAGTAGAGAAGCTGAATTTTACTGTCTAAAAGGCTATTCAGCTTTCCTGCAAAGTGGAGGTAGTACAGGCAAATTCTGAGTAGTCTTTTGTGAAACTGAACGGGAGACTACAAAGTCTAATCGTCATCTGACTACAAAAAACCAATGTAAAAGAGAAATACTGGACATACCAGGTTAAGAATCAGTGTTAATAGATGATCCTCATGAGGTACATTCAAGCTTCAATGCAGCCCCAGGCAGATACGTCTATATCTTCTCCTCCGCTAGATTTATTACTTCTTGAAAGACCACCAACGTGTTCTTAGCGAAGCTTATCGCCTCCTTTGGGAGCTGCTAGAAGATCTGAAAGAGTTCGTTATTTGCCACAATATTTGAAAGATTATAGTGGGTGGGAGAATGATCTCTTATATAAAATATATATCCTAGGAATATTGAGATCAATAAAACGATTTAAGAAAACTTTAATAAAATAACTAACTATTTATCAAATTTTATTAGGGCAATTGGAAATCTAGAGCACACATTATAATAACATATGCGTGTCTGTTACAAAAACAGATTCGTTGCAGCAAAGCGAAAACTTGCAAGGTAAGCAAAATAATATCAATAATTGCTCCAGTAACGAGGCGATTCATCAGAGATTGATATAATGTAAAAGTAAACAAGGAGTTGAGGTCAGTAATAATAATTTATTGTATAGTTTATTGTGTTAAACATATGTAATCCTAGTTACTCGTAGTAAATAGTCACACCAGACGAATTCAAAGTTAACTGTGTATTATCGTCAACTAAATATGTTGTTAATCAATAACCGGGAATCTGTAAATTGTGAGATGTAACAATAAATTATGTAAGAACCGATTTATACATATATTTCCGATCCTAAGTGCCACGAAGACGAAAACCCCTAAAGATGTCATGAGCGGCTTATACGACAAGAATATCTCTGTAACCTTATCATATACGTTTTGCTTTTTTATTTCACCTTTAATTTCTTTGCGGTTTTAAAATAGGGCTTAAAACAGGCCATTCAGTAATTGCCATTTGGCCATTTGACTTGTAAAAAATACTTTTGTATTAATTTATTACTAATAAACCATCTATCTATCTATCTATCTATCTAAGCTTTCCTTTGGTTGGTTGGAACTTTAGCTTCTCCCACGCAAGCAATTTTCTTTAAAAAGTAAATAGAATAATCTAAAATACGTTAAAAGCTTTTTGATTGGGTTGTAGAATTATTTGGTAGGAATATATTGGCAAAAAAAGAAACAAGGTTATCCATATAAATAAAAAATAGCTGTACAAATACATTCTATTATTACCTGGCAAATCCTTCTTCACATGGATTTTTGTTACAACTTGGTATGACATCTCCTCCTCGCACAATTAAATGTTCGCCATCTTTACAAGGTCCTTGCCGGTATGCAGGATAACAAAAATCTTTTGGAGGGTAATAGATGTAGGCTAAAATCACATAAATAGTATATTAACTATACAGTAGATAATATCAATATTTCTGACAAATTTAATTTTGTTTGCTTTATTCTCTGCGGGGTTGGCTTCTTCGTCTTAAGGAAGCTTTATAGAATTTTTCGTTTAATTTCATTACTTATCTGCAATGATTTCACCCAAAACCCATTTAACTCTAATACATGCACTATCTATAACATGTGGTAACTTCATCTTTAAACAATACTATGGGTACTCTGTTTTTGTTCTACCAAGTTTGAATCATTTTGTCCAGACATTTGTCTCCACTGGTCCAGTTCTTTCATAAAATTCCGATCATATTTCCAACTACCACTACATCATCAGCATACATTAAAAAGCAGGGAATGCTGCCCGAACATTCCTTGTTACTTCCTCTCTTGCTTATTGAAATTCCACCATCGAACCTCTCGAGTAGGAACCTTTTCAAATATTAGTTAAATTAAAATGCTGACAGAATTGTACTTACTTGGTCCACAATCGCAAATCCAGTCATGTTTTTGGTTTCCAGGATAATACAGTTGATTTTCTGGACATTTATTTGGTGCATAAAGGGGTACTCTTTCCTAAAAGTAAATACATTTATTAAAATATTTTTCTATTTACTATTTACTTAATGCCTTGTTGAATTTTAAAGTAGGCATCTCAAACGATTACTCTTAGAATAATTTCTTGTCTCTAATATACCACCTTATATTGTCATATCACCCATAATATACTAAATAATATAATTTACCTCTGTTCGATCGCTATCCAGTCTTTGCGTAGGTAGCTCCGGAAATAATATCTGACAAAGTGTGCATATACTTATAGATAAAATCAGAAAAATCTGAATAATTAATTTCCCTTTAAACACCTAAAAAGTAACATAGCCAAGATAAATATTAATACAAACAAATATTGATAAGTATAATACACTTGAGTGCAAAACAATCGACTTAAAAGCGATATTTGAGATTACACCTTCTGTTTTAATGTAAGAAGTATGAAAAGAACAAGATGTAATATGCAAACAGTAACTTTATTATTGAACTTACAAAAACTGTTGTTTCATTATTTGAAAGACGCATTATAAAAACAATATGAAATATGAACATAGTTTCTCAAATATTCATCATTGGAACTATCCCAAGAAAGACGTAATAAACAGAGAAATCATCAATTACAAAATAATTTTTTTTTTTAGTATCTGATATTACCACCCCTATTATTCCTAATTACTGCTTTCCAATCGATTTCGCATGGATCGGATGACATTTCTAATAAATTTTTGAGGCATTGCTTCCCATTCATCATTAAGCGCAGCTCTTAATTCCACTATGCTCCTTGGTGCATGATTTCTGCTCCGGACCCTTCGTTTAGCTCATCCCAAATATGCTCTATTGGATTTATGTCCGGACTCAAAGCAGGCCAATTTATTGTAGGTATACCAATCTCAGTCAGATTGGCGGTGGTGACTCGTACAGTATGACATCGTGCTTTATTATATATAATATCCATTAATCCTCCTCCACGTCCTCCACCAGGCACGAAAACTAGCTCGGTTTTCCCATCCATTGAAATGCCTGCACAAAACATACAAGAACCGCCTCCATATGACACAATTTCTCGTATACAACATTAAGCAAATCGTTCCCCTGGCCTTCTATAGACTCGACGCTTTTTGTTGTTGCCATGTAGGCAGATCCTACTTTCGTCGCAGAATAATAACTGACTCCATTGATAGTCGTCCCAATCCAGATGTTCGCGAGCAAATTCTAGTCGTCTTAGCATCTGGGCTGCAGTTAGCTTAAGAACAGTAGCTGCCCTTTTTGGTGTCAGGTTGGCTGCTTGCAGTCTCCTTCTGACTGTCCAAACTTTTTAACCACACCTCGGACCTCTCTAAGCTCTTCTCTGAGATTAGCACCAGTCAAATGTCGATTTCTCAGAGATTTAGATAAAAGAAATCGATCATCTCTCTCTGTTGTTATTCGTTTACGACCTCCTCCTTGTCGGCGGACATAATCACCAGTATCTTGGTACCGACGATACACTCGAGTCACAGCAGATTGGCTTAAATTTAGTCGATTTGCCACGGCTCTCTGGCTCAGGTCTTCTCTCAATAATGCTACTGCTTGAGCTGCTTTGAAGGACGTGGTATCCATGTGTTATGAAGTTGCGAACTTAATTGACTGATGTATTAGTGGGTTCCTACAGACATTGATGGTTACGATGTTAACCAAATGTTTTAAGTGGGTGCGTGTCGATTTCAATGGGTCCAATTTAGACCCCCCCTTTACGTGTTACATTATTTATTTGTAATAAGTCACTCGATTTACCAAAAATCAAAACTTTTTTTAAACTCAATAAAGAGGTTAATAATTGTACACTAAATGTTTTCAAATTTACACCTTTTTTGATTGAAACAAAATTTCGCAAAATAATTTTGAGTCGATTTTTTTGCACTCAAGTGTAGTATGTAATATTGTTATAGGATTTATGTAATGATATGTAGTTTTTGGATATAATAAATAATAAAAGATTCCTGATCTTGCCATACAAGAAACTCAACTTGATCTGATAATACACAGTAGAAAAACAACGAGTTGCAATGGCACGCAATGGCGCGCAATAGCACGTGCCATACAACAGTTTACTGGAACAAACCACCTTAGCAGACCACCTTTACCAAAATAAAGTCTTCTAATAAACTGGGTACGTACTACCCAATAGGTAGTACTTACCCAAATGGGTAAGTCCTACCCAATTATGACGTAGAAGTCTTCACATTAAGCTGATAAGGAAGATTGATTCATTGCGTAGGGATATTAGTCAAATCACGGAATATATTCGAGGAATAACAAAGTAGAAAAGTAATCCGAAGAGTTGAAGAAATAAGGCGAATTAGTGCAAGAGAAGACAACAACATCATCCAACAGTGCCTGGGCATATTAAAACAAAAACTCTTTTGTTTATTCAGGCCAACTAAGGAAGTATAATATTAGTAACAACCGGAAATACACTTTTTGAGCATGATAAAAAGACGTTCTATCAGTCATTCAATTCCGCTGTAGTAAGTGTCAATAAATACTAAAGTCAAAAAGAAATTCATGAGTTTTGGGGAAACAAACTTTTCACACCAGCTGCTTAATACTAATTCTAGATGAATCAAGGTTACGACGAATATCTGCCAATACAACAATACTACTCCTTATGAACCTTTCACAACTCAAGGAGTCTTAAATATTATGAAAGAGCCTTATAACTGAAAATATTCTGGATCTGATAAAGTTCAAAACTTTTGGCGTAAGAAGTTTTGGAGTATTTGTATCAATATTAATTAATATTGTTATTTTTAATGAGCATAAAATAGCACCATTCCTAACTCATCAAATCAAGTACCAAAACTCAAATTACACCAATCAAGTAACGGCCAATTATTTGTCTTCCAACTTTGTATAAATAGGTATATTATGTGAAGCCCAACATATCTAACACTGTATTCTAAGCAATATCAACGATGGTCAATAGAAAGGATGCGTTAAGGGTTCCATGGGATGTAAAAAGATTGACTGAGTAATTTCTAACCAGGCGTATACTAAAAAAAAAGAATCTCTTTACTGCTTTTATGAATTACAAGAAAGCCTTTGATTCAGTGCCGCACAACTTTTATTAACTAAACTCTAAAGTACTGAAAACTCCTGACAAACATAAGGCGTGGCGTAATAATTGAAAGTATGATACATTAGGAAAATAGGCAAATGGAGCAGCATGGTTTATGGAAGCGACACTTTAACAAAAGATGTACATACGGTGGAGTTTGTTCTGGAAAACTACAAGGTGATGCTGGGCGCATTTCCCGATATAGAGGAAGCATTCGATAAAACCTCCCACGAAGCAATTACAAGGATCATTCGGTTGAAGGAAATCGAACCAAACTGTAGGTGGATACACTGCTTGCTGAAGAGATGGGTTGATAACTAAATTCAGTAACGGGGTTAAATCATTTCTTGGGCTATGCGAATGAACTGGTTACCTCAGCCCATAGCAAATTAAATGACACAGTCAGAAAGAAAATAGACTATGCTCACACAAAGCACTTCAAACGTAGATCTTAATATAAGCTCCCAGAAGTTAAAATTATGAATAATAACGATGGACGAACAAAACCATATCTCAATTACATTGGATTTTAAAAAATCAAAAAAAATGTGTGACATATTTTCTTTGAATTGTCTTATTTTGTGTTCTTCAATAATAAATATCTAGTGACCCTAAACAGGTTATCTTATCAAATTTGGACATTATTGAATATTCGAGAAAATATTATACGGGGTGATTTTATACAAATAGAATAACACTTATAGTATAAAAAATAAAGAAATTAAGTTTAAAAATATTTGTAATAAACAAATATAATTTAAACTAAAAATAATATAACTAGACATTGTCAAGACAGACATTAAAGGGCAAAATGCTTAACTTTTCATTCGCTGGCAAACATAAGTAAAACAAATTTTGTGACAGACTTTACCATTGCAAAATAAATGTTAAGGAAATTAAAAAAAAAAATGGAGAGGATACCCTTAGGAACTCTCGTCTATTATTGGTAAGTTTGGAACATCTCGAAGTTACTTTCCGCGAAAGATTCCGGATTTGCAATAATACAAAATTAAATTCCAGTACAAAAAATTACTTTCAGATTAAATAAACAAGTGTGACTTTAAAGTTTTATTTCAACACAGAAAAATTTGCTTTGGTACTAAAAATTCGACTGACTATATCTACGCAACCCTAATATTAATACTCTGATACTCTCTACATTCTCTGACGAGAAAAACGAACAGTCCTAAAATTTAATTGCCTTATATCAGTTAATGGAACTGGCATTTAACGTCCATGCTTCCATTCCGTACAAGAGAACAGGCCACATGTAACACTTAAGCATCTTGTATCGAAGGTTAAAGTTCAATTTGCGATCGGTCAAAAATTTACGAAGCCTCAAAAAAGCATTTCTGGCTTGTTCAACTCTGCTCTTTATTCATTCTCACGGTCCCAACTCTCGTTCAGCAAACAACCCAAGTATTTAAATTGCCTGACCTGTTCGATTTCTTCTCCAGAGACATATATCTTTGCGTTGGGGTAATTATTTCTACTTATAATCATTGTTTTTGTATTCTTGATATTTATTTTTAAACCCCAAGTTTCACTTGCAAAAGTTAGATCATTTAAAAGGCATTGAAGATCTTCAATGTTATCTGCCACTATGGCTGTATTATCGGCATACCTGATGTTATTAATAAATATGCCGTTAACTTTAATACCCTTATTAATGTCTGCCACTGCTTCTGCGAAGGCTTTTTCTACGTATAAATTGAACAGCGTTGGAGACAGTCTACAGCCTTGCCTTAGTCCTTTTTTAATGGAGAAATCTTCTGTTTCAATGAAATTTTGAAGACGTACTGTTGCTGTTTGGTTTCAATACACATTGGCGATAATTCTTATATGCTTGGCGTCCAATCCCAGCTCTTGTAGGTATTTTATCATCAATTCGTGTTTTACATTATCGAATGCTTTCTCATAATCGCTGAAATAGACAAAAACATCCTTTCTTTGATCCAAACAATTCTGTATTAATGTTTGCATACTAAAGATCGCTTCTCTCGTGCCAAATCCATTTTTGAAACCAAACTGACTCCATCCACTGACCTCTTTACATTTCTTAAACAACCTAGTATGCAGTATTCTCAGGAAAAGTTTTAAAAAGTGACTCATTAGGCTTATTAGTCGGTGGTACTTGCAGAAGTTCGAAGTTCGCACGTGGTGTTTTTGGTAGGGCGATAAATGTAGAGCGAAGCTAATCTTTTGGAATCTGGCCCATATCGTAGATGTCGTTAAAGAGCTTGACAATAATGTCAAGGTTTTCTTCATTAAGTAACTTGATTATTTCTGCGTACATATCATCTGGTCCTGGGGTTTCGTTAATTTTTAATAGTTTCATAGCGTGTATAATTTCAGCTTTCAAAATACTTGGGCCATACAAATGGTCTCCCAGTTGTGGTAGTTTCTGTGTTCTGTCATCATTGAACAAATTGGCTGCGTACAATTTCCAAGTATTAAGTATATCGCTAGGGTCCGTTATTAGTTCATTTTGGTCATTATGTATACTAGTGACTTGTTTTTTCTTGAAGACACCAGCAATTTCCTTAGTTTTCTTGTGAAGATTGAAGCTGTCGCCGAGTTTATATAGGTTTTCAGCCTCGGTGCAAAGTGTAGTCATCCAGGTCTCCTTCGCCGCTATAATTTCTTTACGAATTTGACTGTGTATATTTCGGTACCTTACTTGGTCCTGCCTAGCCTTACATCCCCTGCGTTGTTCTACCATCTCTAATATTTCTTTTGTCATCCACTCATTATTGGCAGTTGTTTTACTCTAGAGTAGAAAAGTGTTGTTTACCTCATCAAATAATTCTTTTATGGTGGTCCATGACTTTTCAACATCATCCTCAGTTGCCATATTAAAGAACCTATTGTTTATTTCCTCTGTATACGCTTCACTCTCAGTATTTAGAAGCATTTGCTAAAGACTGCGCATAAAATATAATCAAAGATCCTTAGAAATGGACTAAAGGTTTTAACTAAAGTACTTAATACAAAAAGAACAAAATATATTCTGAAAAGGGTGCTCATGAAGCGATAATACATTTATAATTAAACAACTCATTTAAAAATGCAGGGTGTTTACCTTGGAAACCGAATATAGATTATTAGAATAATGAATGACAATGACCCATTATATCTTACAAAGCCAAAAAAAAAACATTAGTACTACCAGACAAAATCGGAATGGAGTCAGAATAATCGTATCACCCAAGGTTGCCAAATGCGCTACTAACTTTACACCAACATTAGAGAGAGAGTGATGTTAGTGCAAGTAGAAGCCAACCTTATTAATATAAACATCATCTAAGTCTATGCTTCCACTGCAGACAGACAAAGAGGAGGAAGAACAATCTATGTTCTATCAGAACATCAACAGTATCATACAGAAAATTCCTCAACAGGAAGTTCTTATCATTATGGGCGATTTTAATGCCAAGATTGGAGCTGGAGATAAGACACAGTACATTGGAGCACATGGACTTGGAGTCAGAAACGAAAGAGGAGACCTCCTAGAAAAATTCGCAGAAGACTCAGAACTAGTTGTCACCAACACATTCTTTCAATTACCACCTTGCAAGTTGTACACGTGGAAGTCTCCTCAAGACAGACCCAAGAGAATTATTAGGAATCAAATAGGCTACATTTTAGACAAATAAAAGATTCCGAAACAGCTTTACATCTGTCAAGACTTATCCTGGAGCAGACTTGGAGGCAGACCACATTCCACTGGTGGGAGTATTAAGAGAACTCAAAACAGTCCAGAAAAGGAAAGCACAATCATACGACCTACTTATGCTGAAAGACCTTGACAAGGATGAGAGTCCAAGCCTCGTTAAACAAGCAAGTGACTGCAATTAAAGACAAATCGAACGAAGAAGAAACGATCAAACATATTATAGAAATAGTGCAAAATGTAAAGGATAAACACTTAAAGACAGATAGATTATTGAAGAAAAAATCATGGATGACAGATAAGATCCTGAAACTAATGGATGAGAGAAGAAAAGCCAAAAATGACCCAGACAAATATAAAACCAAAAATATATTAATAGAACGAAAATTGGAGAAGCAAAAGAAAAAGAAGCAAGGGAAAGATGCGAAGAAATTAGGACACTGCAGTCAAAGTACGAGTGTCATAATGTACATTTTTTTTCACCTATTCTCTATCCTTCCATTGTTGGATATAGGTCTCCCCCAGTTCTCTCCATCTTTCCCTATCTTGAGCTGTTCTCTGCCATGTGGGACCTCCTTGTTTCCTGATGTCATCTTTCCACCTCATCTGTGGTCTGTCATAATGTACATAGAAACCTTAAATAACTCATAGGGGGACTAAGACGAAGGCGAAAAGGAAATATCACTGATTCTGACAGACACATCATCTTGGACAAACAAAATAAAATAAGAACGTTGAAAGAATATCTAGAAAAACTATTTGAAGACCAAAGAGATAACACCTTTGAGCTAGAAGAAGAGAGAAATGATGGACCAAGAATATTTCAGCAGGAAGTTTATTCCGCAATAATAACACAGTTAAAGGATGTCAAAGCGGCAGGTCCTGATAATATACAAGCTGAACTACTTAAACTAATGAACAACAAATCAATAGCAATAATCGCAAAGATATTATACACAGAACAACATACAGAACAACATATACAACTCTGGAGTTGTATATAAAGATCTAAAAATAATTAGAAATCTTTACTGGAAACAGACAACAAATCTCAGAGTTGAAGGTGAACACACTGACTATTAGAAAATGATGCGTGGACTGAGGCAAGGCTGTATTTTGTCTTCTCTAATCTTCAATTTGTACTCTGAAAGAATATTTATAGAAGCTTTGCACGAAACTGAAAAAGGTATTCTACTAAATGGTTACCCGCTAAACAACATCAGATATGCAGATGATACCATATTATTTGTGGACAACTTAGAAGACCTGCATTATGAACAAAATCACGTATTACACTTAACAATATGGACTCGATATAAAGTTAAGAAGACAAAGCTTATAATAATTAGCAAGAAAAGGATAACAGAAGGTGAACTCTACGTCAACCAATACCCTGTAGGAAGACACTACAACTACCTTGACACCATAATAAATAAAAAAAGGATTAACAACGAGGAGATTAAAGTACGCATCGGAAAAGCTAGATCCACCTTTAATCAGATGGGGACCTTCTTCAAAAGTCACAATCTCTCTCTTGATACAAAAGTAAGAATGCTGCGATGCTACGTCTTTTCTGCCCTTTTCTATAGTGTTGAATCGTGGACTTTGAACGAAGATATGTGCAGAGTCAGAAATTAGAAGGTCCTCAGAAGAATGAATAAAAACCGAAAGGTACTGACCACTATCAAATCTCGAAAGATACAATTCTTCGGACATATTATGCGAAATGAATCCAGATATGCTCTCCTTTAAGCCATCCTGCAAGGAAAAATATTTGGAAAACGAGGTCCAGAAAGAAGAAGAACATCTTGGTTAAAGGACCTCAGAATCTGATTCAATACAACATCTGTTCAGCTTTTCCACGCTGCTGCATATATGATAAAGATTGCCATGATGATCGCCAACATTCGTAACGGAAAGGCACATCAAGAAGATCAGACAAAAATAGTGGCGAACATTGGTGAGGAAAGGACAGAAAATAAAAGACTACTCACAAAAATACTTAATTATATCCGAAAGGCAAGACAGATGTAGGAAGATCTCGAAAAGGATAGTCATCATACTGTTAAGAATACGGAACAGGCAAAGCCTATCTCTGTAGTGAAGAAGATGAAGAAGAAATGTAGAAAAAGGGGAAAAATTTTCTGTTTAAAATACCTGTAAAAATAGTAAACTTGGACCTAATGGGATATTTTCAGACCGGCGACCAATAAAATAATAAAAGATGCGAGATTAGACAAACTACAATAGGAGAAGAAATCATAAGAAGCATAAGCAGTTTTTATGTTATTTATTCTTTTGTAGGAGTTTTTAATGCTACACTTTATATTGTAATAAATATAATCAACGAAGTTCAACACTAAGGATAAAGGAGTAAATAAATTATTATATTGTATACGCATCGACTTCTAATAAATTTTCCTAATTACTTTTAACATGACAAGGTCATGTGCTAAAAATTGATAAACAAAAACCACATTATGTGGAATTACCTGTATAAAATATGCAAGGTATTTAAGAATATCTTTTTATTGTTTTATTTCTAATATTCGTTCACAAACCTTAAAATTTTGACAGAAAACAATACTAAGAAAGCTTGATACTTACCATTGTTATCTAGCACAGTGTATTCACAAAGAAACTTCCTAGCAAAACGGCCAAACCTGATACTGAAAAAGCAAACGACTTGAGATCAGGCCAACGGATTTGTTGAACTTGTTTGCGAGATTATATTCAAATACGATCAAAACACGTTCGGTTCTTTTAACGCTACTGGACGGAATAAGATAAGTCTGTACAGGGTTTCCCAAATTCATTAGAGTACCAGGAAACAGTATAATGGTATCTTAAGTTTTATATTTCCTTTGTGAATGGATGAATAGAAACTTTTTGGTACATGTTTTTTAAATCCGTATTCTTGAGAATTAAACATATGTGGTAAGTAAGTAAATTACACACATTTCATTTAGAACATTTGCAATATCGAATAAAATCGGTTCTCTCATTGATTCAAGCCAAATACTTTATATTTGTGATGATTGATCGTGAGATTTATTTACCATTAACAAAATGGGTATTCTATAACAGAGACATTGAGAGAAATAAATTTTAAACTTTATAATAAACTATATTATGTGTACTCTAATTCTTAATATCCGATAGCACGTTAAAGCAACACTCGATCTGTTATGCAAGTCACAAAAATGAAATATGTATCTCGAGGTTAAACATTCAATTATTTAAATTTTTATTATCAATTCTCCAAAGAAACATTTATAATCCATTTATTCACTATTTAATAATCCCTATAATACAATAATTAAAATTTTCGGAGTATCGATATTTACGTTTTCCACAAATATTACAATCCACCTAAATATAAATTTGAAGGAATAATTTGAGCTTGTTTTGAGCTGAATGCAGATGTCTTTTGAGAATATTTTACACAAATTGCCTGTGGGGCAATAGTTACACCTACGCCAGCTATTGTTTCTCTCCTAAGCTCTTCCTAGTAGAAAAAAGGTCCCAATAATATATTTTATTTACCTTTGAAGTGGTTGACAAATTCATACCTTTGAAGTGGTTGACAATTTCACATACTTAGGCTCCCTGATCACCAAAGAGAACGCCATAACGGAAGAAATCAAGCGAAGGATATTAATAGCAAACAGATGCTATTTTGGACTGAGTAGACATATGAGAAGTAGAAACTTAAGCCACAAAAACAAAAATAACTATATACAAAACCCTTATACAGCCACTGTTGACATATGGATCGGAGACATGGACCATCTCCAAGGTAATCGAAGACCTTTTGCTTATATTTGAACGAAGGATCCTGAGAGGAATATTTGGTGGCATCTGTGAAAATGGTGTTTGGAGGAGGAGATACAACTACGAGGTATACCACAGATATAAACAAATATTTGGTGGTAAAAACGTAGTATCTCTTATAAGAATAGGAAGATTAAGATGGGCAGGACATAGAAGGGCAGGACATCTAGCAAGATCACAGCAGAACAACCCTCCTAGAAGAATCCTTATGTCACAACCCGTGGGAAGCAGAAAAAGGGGTAGGCCAAAACTCAGATGGAAGGATGGTGTAGATGAGGATGGTAGAAAGATAGGCGCAGCAAACTGGCAACGGTTGGCAATGGATAGGACTGCCTGACGTAATAGACTTGGGAAGGTCGAGGCTCTTTCATAGGGCTGTAGCACCATTGATGATGATGAATATATTTTATCTAATCCCCATATACCCTTCCCTTTAACATTGAATCATCATTCCCAAGAAAGATGATGTCTAAGAGAATGCCTCGCATAATGTCACGCAGTCCGGGTGACAACCGGTGCTACCTTAAGTCTGGACCAAGGAGTGCGAAATTGGCCACCGGCCACTCGAATATTAGTGATCAGAGCGTTGCAGTTTCGCAAAGATACATAAACATTTATTAAATATGAACAGCCTTTTTGTTAGTTTCGATGCTCTTCGTAGTATATTTATACCAGATTTGACTATACGAAAAAATGCATTTTAAGAAATACATTTTCAACAAGCCATCTGCCAAATATCACCACATGGTGTGTGTACCTAAGATAAGGGTTTGCATTCCATACACAAGGATAGTCGAGTTTCGTCTTCGAAACGACACACACGTGGTTTGGTGCGAGGGTTGGGCATTCTGCCACTCAACTTCGCTTGAGCCTTGTAAAAAAGGCGAGTTTTTGGATTCCTGAATTTTCACCGGACCAGATGGTTCGCAATCCCAACGTGGCTGGAATCATTTCATTGGGTAAAGTACATATACACTATCCACCATACTTTGTTGTTGGATGAGTCAAGTAAGTATTTTATGCCCAAATATCACATATTGTATCGCGGTTTTTGAACTTTTTACATTTTTTTGCGACTTTATTTTATTGTGCTGAACTTTATATTTCATTGTGTCGCCCGTTAAAAATATTTACGTTTGCTGGTTTGCATTAATAATTTTATTAATTTACAACTTTTTAGATTGTACTAATTTCACTATTCTTTTGTGTCTTTATGAATTTACTAATTGCATTAATTTTATTATTAATTTAATGTCCATTTAATTACCGGATATATTTTTTGAATTTAGTTTATTGAATTGGTTTTATACCATTGATATATAGGTCAATATTTTTATGTTTAATATATTTTTATGTTTATAACGTGGTATATATACGAAATTATTTTACCGCTTTCGGTCAGTAGTTTTTTTTATTAGAATCGACATTTTTGTTTTGGTTGGTTTATGGTTGTCTTTTGGTATGTATTGTCTTTAGTTGTAATTGTATATTTGCTTATATATATATATATATATATATATATATATATATATATATATATATATATATATATATATATAGTTATGTTTTAATTTCATTGCTTTTTTAAATAGAGTTTTTTACAGTCCACTGGCTTTGATTTCTCTTCTTGTATTTGAATATACATACCCAATTCTAAAGGGGGATACCAGCGAGTTCTAGATTGAACATAATACATTCCCTCCCCCTGCATGGTGACCCCAATTGTTATATTGAGGTCATTGTATGTGCAAAACGCAAAACAGACATCGTCTGAAACTTCAGCTACTGGTGCACAGAAATTAAAACTCAGAAAATGAATTATTGTCGGTACATGGAACTTATGTACAAGGGCTAAAGACAATCAGAGGTAAGCTTTCAATCATTGAAAGAGAGCTGCCAAGGTATAACATTAAAATATCTGGAGCTCAAATGAATTGGTTAGAAAAGACTTATTTTATAATATATAATGGCAATTATGTTTACTTTTTTGGCAGTGAGACCCAGAATTATACATACGTTGCTATTCTAGTCTCACAAATATTACAAAAGTCTTTGGTCGAATTTAAAGACGTAAGCGATAGGATAGTTCTTTTTAAACTGGAACGCAAACCACATAAACTCAATATCATACAAGTTTAAGCCCCAGCCAGTACAGCAGATGACATAACAATCGAGGTATTCTACGAAAAATTGGAAACAACAATTACCAATATTTCAAATAAAGAGCTAACCTTAATATGCGGTGATTTTAACGCAAAAGTCGACAACACTACATCTAATGATGATTTAAAGAATATTAACTGGGAAAGTTGTTATCACAAATCACTATTCTATTATGATTAGTTGATTTAAACAACATGTGTGCCGACTTTATACTTGGAAAATCTTTGAGGTAAATCTAGAAATTAAATGGACTACATGCTCACTAATATTCGCTGTAGATTATCAATCCAAACAGTCAGATCATATCCAGGGGCGATATGTGGATCAGATCATACTCTACTTGGAGCTAAAGTGAAGCTTAAACTTAAAGCGCCCAACAAACGAAGATCGATAAAGGAGATAAAACTAAGAAATAATAACGACCTTCTCCAAGACGTGCAAAAAAGTATGTCCTCTATTGGTAAAGATAAATTACAAGAAATATGGAAGAGTATTAAAGATTGTGTAACAACACTTATTAATTGCGCAAAGGTAAATAATTTAGTGAAACATAACACTAGATAACAGATGAAACCCTTAAAATAATTGAGAATCCCCATGAGAATAGAAGAAATCTTTGTCAAAGTGATGTACATAGTGAAAGGGAACAGCTTTAAGAGACCTTAGCAAACAAATGAAATAAAGATATAAGGCCGATAATTAATAATACTATCACAATATCTTCTTTTTCTTCTTCTTCTTATTATGTAGAGATAACTGTCTGTTTTCAATGTGCGTCCAGGAAGTTGTCGTTCCATAGTTTGTGTTTGGTTCCATCGTTTCATTCTGTAATGTAATGTAATGTTTATTTACGGACTTGCCATTCTTTTACAAATCAATCACTATTAAATTTGGTTGCATTTCTACACATTCACGGTAAGGGTTTATTTACAGTATAAGTTCGAATATGAAATTCTAAATAAAATAAATCTTGGGATCTGGTGTCTCTACAGGGAGTACAAAAGCAAACGTTTTCCAAAAGAGCACTAGCATCAATGCCTTCTCGTATTAATTTATATATAAAAGCTATATCTAGCAATATACGGCTTCCTTCAACAGTAGGCAATTGTATCCGCAATTCGATTGCAAAACAATGTATTCGATTTCATTTACAGGTATTCTCAATTTAAAAGCAGTAAATCCAAAGAACTTTTTCTGTCCTCTTTCTAATAGATCTTTGTATCATTTATAATGAGAAGACCAAATATTGCTACCGTACATATTCCAAAACTGATCTAATAAGTGAACAGTAGATATTTTTGAGACAATAAATATTATCAAATTGAGAGAGGCTAAGTTTCATGAAACCGAAAAGTTTCTTGGATCTAGTAGAGATCCAAGAAACTTTTCTTACGTTTCTAAAGAAACGTAAGAAAAGTGGTCCCTGAAGCTTACTGTACGGTCAAAAATTACCCTAAGATCCTTAAATGTTGTTATTACTTCTAAAATATTCAGTCCAATGTGGTAATCAAATGAAATCAGATGTTTGTTCTTGAAAAATCGCATTACCTTACATTTATTTATGTTCAAATTCAAAGTAGAGGAAAGTAGCCTAATTTCGGATAGTGTCTTAATTTCGGATAGCGGTGTATCTAAAAAAGTTTCTTTATTTGCGAACAGAAACCTATACGTATGTCACGCTGAATACCACAGAGAACATTATCTTAAATTGTTTAGGTAGTAGAGCTGCTCCCCGTTAGATGGCAGTGCCGAAACCACCAAACGTTATTGTGCAGTTTTTTTTCGGTCGTATTTCAAAGCCTATTTTTTCGTGTTTTTATTCCTGTTTGAAGTTTGATCTTCTGGCAGGGGTAAGCTAGAAACCTGTTTTATTTGATTTTGCTACTAATTTAAAGCAGATTTTAATCACATATAAATTAGAGAGCCCTAACCTTAAAAATAAAAAATTCCTAATTTCGGATAGTACAAGTCCCATAATTTCGGATATCCGAAATTAGGAACCTTAAATTGATGATCATGTTAGCATAAAAACTTTTGTTTCTTTTCAGAAGAAAATGCCAAAAACAAGTAAAAAACATAAACAATGGGATCCAGACCGAATGATACGTGCTATCCGTGCCGTCAGGGGAAAGGAAATGGGGTATCTTAAAGCCTCGAAGTTATTTGCTGTTCCGAAATCAACTCTGGAAGATTATGTTAAGCAAGAAAATAAAACTCCGGAGCAGTTGGTTGCTGTTAAAATTGGAAGAAGACCAGTACTTTCTGCAGAAATGGAAGCAGATTTAGTCTCGTATTGCCTAGAAATGGACCGGCGATTTTACGGAATTGGGACCGCTGATATCAAGAGACTTGCATATCAAATAGCTTTACGAAATGGTCTTCGTCATCCATTTGCCCATGCCGAATCTGCCGGTAAAAAATGGTTAAGGGGATTTATGAGGCGAAACGCAGTTTTGTCCCTTAGAAAACCACAAGGAATCTCGAAAGCCCGAATTAAGGGATTTACCCCAGAAAATGTCAGCAGATTCTATGATCTTTTAGAAACGTCAATGGAAAAAGTTAACTTCAACCCCGCAAGAGTTTATAACGTTGATGAAAGCGGCATAACAACGGTTCAGTCCAAGAATACTCGTGTTATAACATTAAAAGGAAAAAAACAGGTTGGATCTGTTACCGCGACTGAAAGAGGCGCATTAGTTACTGTTGTATTTTGTATGAATGCTGCTGGTGGGTTTGTCCCTCCATTATTCGTGTTTCCAAGAAAGAACATGAAAGTGGAATTATTAGATGGATCGCCGCCTGGCTCTATTGCAGCTTGCCATCCATCAGGTTGGATTCAGCAGCACATTTTTTCCCAATGGCTACAGCATTTCGTAGCTCACGTGAAACCATCCCGTGAAGACCCAGTGCTGCTTATTCTTGATGGTCACTACAGCCACACAAGAAATATAGATGTGATAGAAGCAGGACGTGCAAATTTCGTTACAATTTTGTGTATCCCGCCGCACAGTTCACACAAACTACAACCTCTAGATTTGTCTTTTATGTCACCATTTAAAACATATTATTCGCAACAAATTGAGATGTGGTTAAGGCAAAATCCTGGACGCACCATAAACTCGTATCAAATTTGTAAGCTTATGTGCCCGGCATATTTGAAAAGTGCTACTGCAGAAATTTCCGCGAATGGTTTTCGCAAATCTGGAATATATCCTTTTAATAAAAATAACTTTTCTGATCACGATTTTATAATGGAGAGACAAAGAGAAAGAACACCACCACCCATAAATCAAAATCATGGGGAAGTATTACCAACAAGAGGTCAGTCAAGACCAGAACCACAAAGCATTATCGAAAGAACACCTCCAAAACATAACTTAACAAATAAATCATCCAATGGAAATGCAACTGAAACTACGGCAACTATGATAAGAGCTGAGGATATTAGTCCACTGCCTTCTTGCAGTTATACCTCACAAACAAACAAACAAAAAAATCCTCGAAAAGGTTCTAGTTGGATAATAACTAGTACACCTTATAAAGATGAACTTGAACGAAGTGTAGCCGAACAAGAAAGAAAAAAGTCTTTGAAAGAAAAGAAACCAAAAATAAGCAACGAATTAAATCAAGTCAACAGAAAAAAAACTCCACGCCAAAAAAAGCAAAAGAAAAAAATTGAATCGAGTAGTAGTGACACTTCACATCTTGGTGATGACCTTATTTTGGATGATGATTCTGATATGGATGTAGACGATGAAGATGGAGACACAGAATGTATGTTTTGTGACAGTTTATATTCCGAAGATACACACGGTGAGAAGTGGATAAGGTGTATAAAGTGCTTCAAGTGGTGTCATGAGATGTGCGCCAATGCTGATAAGAAGAAAACCTATATTTGCGACTTTTGTCAAGATGTGTAACTATTCTTATGATGAACAAAATGGTGTCTTAATTTCGGATAGGGTATCCGAAATTAGGAGCCCTAAAATTTTTGACATACAAAAGCACTAATTTTATTGAACAATATTTTTTGTAAAAAAGATTTTCATTAAATTGTCTATGATAATAAAATTAGTTTCTATATTACTCTGCAAGTACTCTTGAGTAGATAAAAGTTTAAAATGTGTTATTAGGTGAAAAATATGACACTAATTGTAAATGGTATCCGAAATTAGGCTACTTTCCCTTATATAGGTTATAGGAATCCAATAATCTACTTAAATCATTCTGTAATAAACTACAGTCATTGGAATATTTTATGAATATAAATTTTTAGATCATCAGCATAGAGAAGAATATCACTAAGATAAAAACAATTTTTTATATCAAAACAATTTACACAACAATTAAAAAGCAGAGGAGATAAATCCAAAGGTCCATCCTCTGGAACACCAGAGGCATTGATAATAGATGACAAGATGAAAATGATAGTAGATGATTCTACTCTTCTATTTCTTACCCAGTACTTAATTTTCTCTACCTTACATCTACGTCGTATATCTGTAAATTTAGCTCTGTCCCATAGGTTTTACCATTAATTATTTAATGGCAAAGTGTTTTTATCTCCACTGTTTTTAACACCCGTTTTGTTCTTTTTCTGTCAGGTCGTGTGTCTGCCGCGTATGTCATTATTGTACTGATGACTGTTTTGAAAATTCTGCCTTTCATTTCTTTTCCGATATTTTTATTTTTCCATATTGTTTCAATCTGACAACGTGCGGCTCTGCTTGCTCAATTCACTTGATCTTTCGCTTCTGTTTTGATCTTTCCGTAGCTAGATAATGTCTCCGAAGGCGTATCAGGCAGACGCTGACAGCCGTGCTGGAGAAATTCGGAGAAATACTTGGAAATTCCAAGTTTGGGCAAATCCGAATTTCTAATTGACTCGATGCAGGGAAATTTCACTTTTGCTACGTAAAACAAAGGATTTGTTTTATATAAAAGCAGATGGAATTTCTCTCATCGGTCAGTCGAGCTTGCCTCTTCTACTGTAGACCTAGTTGGTGCTATTATTGTTCCGACTGAGCTATTGTTTTATTTCTGATTTCCTGCATACCATTTCTTTTATTTCAGCATTATTGTATATTCAGACCTTGTCAGGTTAGAATATTACATATTTGTTCATGTACTGATTGGTTGCTATTTTATTTGATTATTTTGATTGTTTATTTTCTTGTATTTTTATCTAAGCTGTTCTTCCGTAAGTTAAGAACACTTAGAAATATTTATCTTGCCTTTTTTTTCCTATTTTATATATTTGATT